>JANVCC010001099.1:0-19993 GCA_025345505.1 Todiramphus chloris collaris | reverse complement strand
CAGTGTGGCCCCCCAGGTGAGGGTGTCATCAGCCCCCTTGACTCAGCACTGCTGTGGTCACAACTGGACTGGTGTTTCTGGGTGTGGGGTTCCCTGATCTGCAGGGGTGGAGAAGAACTGGGGCAGCCCCAGAAGATACCTGCCAGGATGGGGGTTGGAGCATCTGTAACCAGGCAGAGGAACTTGGGCTTCTTCAGCCTGGTGAAGTGGAGGCTGAGGGCACTCCAAGAGCAGAGGGCACTCCAGGAGCAGCGTGTAACTGTTGAAGGGTGGTTTCAGAGAGCGTGGAGCCTTTCCTGGTAGTGAGCAGAGAAAGAAACCTCCATAAAGTGCATCTTGGAAGATTCAGAGTGAATGTTTAGAACCGAGAAATGTCACTTCAAGGGCAGTGTTCTGAGTCAAGTGGTCACCCCAAGGGAGTCTGGGTCAGCCAATAGCTTTCTGTTTCAAGCACAAACCCAACAAGGGCAGAGAGACATCAGTGAAAGTACAGAAATGCTGGGGTGGAGCTGGGTGAGGAAGCGAGATGTGTGTCAGCAGCCTGAAGGGCAGGAGGTGCAGGCAGAGGTGTAGGGCTGTCTGCAGGATGTGGCAAATCATATCACGGAGTTCCACAGTTAAGGTGCAAGAGAGACACTTTATTAGAACCGTAAGCCGCTTATATAGCCAACTGTGTTTACCATCCAAACTTAACCAATGAGAGCACCCAGCCATGCTCTCATTAACAACACAGGCAAACACAAAAGTTCTCAGCTACTTTACAGCTATCTTCAAAACAACAGTTCAAAGGCAGATGTTCACAGGACATTCCCAGGCTGGTTAGACTAACACTCCCACTGCTGTTAAGGTTATACTCCCATCCTAACACTCCCTCACTTTCCCACCAGCCTGGCCCTGGCAAAACACTCCACAGCAGGAGAGATGGACAAGGGCTCTGGCCAGGTTGAAAGGCCCCAAGTGACCAAGATCTTGGTCCCCTTGGCTCTGGCCATTGCCTCTGACATCAAGGCCCATGAGGAGAACCTTTCTTTGGAGGCTTTCAGGCTCTACTTGCCCAAGGGATGTGGTCAAGGCTTGGCCTTTCATCTTCATCATCCAAACCCAGTCTTTTCTCACCTTCATTTTGCCTTTGTCTACCTGCAATCATGGGCTTCACTGATCTGCTGTAATGAGCCCCAGGGGAGCCTTTGTTAGTAACAATACTCAGCGGGGCCAATCAAAAATTCAAGGCACTTTATGTTTTGCTTCTGACCTGGACTTCTTGAGAGGTTTCTTCAGTCTCCTCTGAGTACCTCAACTTGATGTAAAAAGCCCCAAGTGCCCTCTTGAGCAGTTTATAGTTTTGTAATTCTGTTCAATTTTTTTTTTTTTTTTTTTTTTTTTTTAAGGGAATACTTGATTACTGTTTAGAGAAGAGGTGACCAAGGCATTGTCCAAGTGATTTTGATCCAGGAGGACCCCTCAGGAGGTCTGGATTGGTAGGAGATCTGTCTCTTCAGGACTGACACTCCAAGAACAACTTGGCTTCCCACCTCCACAACCTCCCCACCCCTGACATTGGCCACCTGGGATTGACATCCCTGGTCCTTGCCTCAGACTTCTGCCCTGCTCTCTGCAGCTGGAGGTTCCAGCTCCATGGCACCAGCTCCCACCTGCTCTCCTCTGGGAAGTGGCTGCACAAAGGCACAGGATAATTTCTCCTCTCTGTGTGAAAACATTTCTTCTCTGTTTTCGGAAACAAAATTAAAGCCTGACAAAGTGTCATGAAAAACAAACTCCCTCTGTAACCATATGCTCAGGACAAGCTGCCTCTCATGAGGTGGCCTCTCTACAAGGGAGAATCTGGTGAGATCCAATATTTTTGGTGGGTACACATAAACACATGGATACAAACACAATGAAAGATTTGTCTGTGGAGACCATTAGATCGTTGAAATACATGTCAACTTTTGCTCCCTGAAACTCAAAACAGCCACAGAGGTGAGAGGTGTCTGAATAAACGAACAAAAACTAAGGGGAGGAGAAAACTGGAGAATCATGAGAAGGGCCTTTGCCTGGACAGTCTGCAGCTGAAGAGACGACTTTAGAGATCACCCTTGTTTCCACAGAAAGTGAAAATAGATGAAGGAGGAAAGAAATCCTGTACATGGCATAAGCAGCAGGGTCTGACCTGGTCATGATTTTGCAGCAATTTCAGAGTCATTGTTGATGAGAGGGAGATGAAAATGTTGGATTTTATCAGCCCTTCATCATTCATGGTAGAGTTGAGTATTTTACAAGGAAGAAGTAGGGCAATAAGTAGGATTCCAATCCTGGACTTCTGCAGGGCTAACTTTGGACTCTGCAAAGATCTACTTGCAGTAATCCCATGGGCTAAGACTCTGGAAGAAAAGAGACCCAAGAGAGCTGGTCAATTTTTAAATACCACTTCCGCCAAGACCAAGATAGGTGCATTCCTTTGAGTAAAAAATCAGGTAGAGGTGGTAAAAGACCTGCCTGGATGAGCAAGGATCTTCTGAAGAACGTCTCGTGGAAGAATGAAATTTACAGGTTGTGGAAGAAAGGACTTGTCACTTGGGAGAACTACAGGGACATTGTCAGGGTTTGTAGGAAGGCAACAAGAAAGGCCAAAGGCCTCTTAGAAACTAAACTGTCAAAGGAAGTAGAAGAGAACAAGACCTTTTCAAATACATCAGCAGTAAAAGTAGGAATAGGGAAATGTGGGCCCACTGCTGAATGAGGTGGGAGATGTGGAAAAATGATGGAGTGGCTCAATTTGAAGGTCATCTCTAACCATATGGAAGATAAGAAGGTTATCAGGAGTAGCCATCATGGATTTACCAAGGGGAAATCATGCTTGACTAATCTGATACCCTTCTATGATGTTGTGACTGAACAGATAGATGCAAGGAGAAGAGTGGACGTAGTCTCCCTCGACCATAGCAAGACACTGTTTCCCATAACATCCTCGTGAGCAAGCTCAGGTCTTGTGGGATAGAAGAATGGACAGTGGAATGGAGTCAGAACTGGCTACACAATACAGCCCAAAGAGTGGTGATCAGTGGTGCAGAGTCCAGCTGGAGCTCTGTAACTCCTCTTGCCCCACATCCTATCAATCCACCTGTGACATCACAGAATCTTGCACAAACCAGGCCCCTTCTCCTGCACCATCTCTTGCTCACCCATCTGTGACATCACAAACCTCTTCACAGCCAGGACCCTGCTCCTGCCTTGTCTCGTACTCTGTGACATCACAAGACACTAAACAATCCAGGTGCCTTGTCCTGCCTCATCTCTCACTCATCCACTTGTGCACCACAATAACCCTGTAGGTGCCAGGACCTTGGCCCTGCCCAATCACCTGCTAACTCCCATGTCAGCTACTGTGACCACTCCCACTCAAACTGCACCTGTACAAGTTGCTGCTGTGAAGAAAAGAAAACAAACAAAACAGCCAAGTCCAGCAACAGATAAGGGAGACGGTCCTTCTCAAGATGAATCTGAGTGTGAGTCAGAACCAGATGCAAAGCCTGATGCCACTGCAACTGGGAAGAAACACCTAACAAAAACAGATCGCCCAGTGTGGTCAGATGACAGTGGAGCAGCCCTCCTAAAGCAAACCCATCAGATGTGGAGTCATCAGATGCAGAGGGTACCAACAAATCTTTACCTACGAAGGAGATGAGACATCTGAGAAAGGACTATAGCCACCATGAAGTTGAGCCACTGATCACTTGGCTACTCCGATGCTGGGATACTGGTGCCCACACCATCAAACTGAATGGCAGAGAAGCCAGGCAGCTGGTATTCCTGGCCAGAGATAGAGGCATTGATCAAGAGCTTGCAAGAAAGAGCAACACTATCAGTCTCTGAAGAAGACTCTTGTCAGCTATAAAATCCAGGTACCCCTATAAGGAGGACATCAATTGCCGTCCAAGCAAATGGAACACCATGGAGAAAGGTATTAAGGACTTGAGAGAATTAGCTGTGCGACAGGTGATTTACGGTGATAGGCAAATAGTGAACCCTGATGCAATCCCATGCCAGCGACCCATCTTGCAGAAGTTTGTGCGGAGTGCCCCACCAGCATATTCCCACACATTGTCAACATTGGTCTGGGGAACAGATGAAGAGGTACCAACTGTGACAGAAGTGGCCAAGAGAGCACGACAGTATGAAGACAATGTCTCTGGTCCTCTACATGTCCGTGTATCAGCCCTGGAGAGATCAGTTAAAAACCTGGTTGCAAAAATAGAGAGAAGGGAGAAAAGATCTTATTCATCCCCTCAGTGGACGCGTGTTGAAGCCACTAGGAGAATGCACTCTTCTCCGAGACCAGCTAAACAGGAACAATACATGTCACGACGTACCCTGTGGTCTCTTCTCCGTGCCTTTGGAGAGAAAATGAGCAGATGGGATGGAAAACCTACCACTGCTTTACAGGCACGAGTACTCTACTTACAAGGTAAAACAAAGAGAAGAGAGAATTTTTCCAGAAGGGAGGCTGTTCCAGTCCGCTATGAGCAGTCCTCTGGTCCACCTACATGGGCCTCAGGTCAAAACGTGAGTAGGGGGAAGGAAAATGTGACTCCTGTAATCAATACCAATTCTGTAAATAATGTAAATCCTGTAAATAATGTAAATTCTGTAAATAATGCAAGTCCTGTCAATGGTGGAATTCCTATGATCTCCGTGTACCCTGTTAACCAGATGAACCATGTAAACCCAGTGAACTTTACAAACCCAGTTACTAATTATGGACAATACCCTCGGAATTAGAGGGGCCCTGCCTCCAGCCAGGTGGAGGAGAGGGACAACAGAGTCTATTGGGCTGTGTGGATTCGATGGCCTGGCACGTTAGAACCACAAAAGTATAAAGCCCTTGTAGATACTGGTGCACAGTGCACCCTATTGCCATCGAATCATAAAGGGACTGAATCTGTTACCATTACTGGAGTAACAGGAGGATCTCAAGAACTGACTGTAGTAGAGGCTGAAGTGAGTCTAACTGGGAATAAATGGGAAAAAGCACCCTATAGTGACTGGTCCAGATGCTCCATGCATCCTTGGCAAGAGACTTCCTCAAGAAAGGGTATTATAAGGACCCAAAAGGGTATCGATGGGTCTTTGGTATAGCAGCTGTAGAGACTGAGGACAAGAAACAGCTGACTGTCCTACCTAACCTTTGAGAGGAGTCGGCCGTTGTGGGTAAGATGAAAGTTGAGGATCAAAAGGTGCCAATTGCTACTGAAGCGGTGCATCGACGACAATATCGCACCGACCGAGACTCTTTAGCTCCTATCCAGAAGCTGATCCATCAACTAGAGAGTCAAGGGGTGGTTAGCAAAACTCACTCACCCTTTAACAGTCCTATATGGCCAGTGCAGAAATCTAATGGGGAATGGAGATTAACAGTGGACTATCGTGGCCTGAATGAGGTTATGCCAGCAATGAGTGCTGCCATGCCAGACATGTTGGAACTCCAGTATGAACTGGAGTCCAAGGCCGCTAAGTGGTATGCTACCATTGACATTGCTAATGCATTTTTCTCTATTCCAATAGCACCAGAGTGTAGGCCTCAGTTTGCTTTCACCTGGAGAGGTGTCCAATGCACCTGGAATCGACTGCCCCAGGGGTGGAAACACAGCCCTACCATTTGCCATGGACTGATCCACACTGCACTGGAGAAAGGTGGAGCTCCAGAACACCTGCAATACATTGATGACATCATTGTGTGGGGTAACACATCAGAAGAAGTTTTTGAGAAAGGTAAGAAAATAATTGAAATCCTTTTAGACGCTGGTTTTGCCATAAAAAGAAGCAAGGTCAAGGGACCTGCACGAGAGATCCAGTTTTTGGGAATCAAATGGCAAGATGGGCGTCGCCAGATCCCAATGGATGTGGTTAACAGAATAACAGCAATGTCCCCACCAACTAACAAAAAGGAAACACAAGCCTTCTTAGGTGCTGTGGGTTTCTGGAGAATGCACATTCCTGGTTACAGTCAGATTGTAAAACCTCTCTATGAAGTGACTCGAAAGAAAAACAATTTTAATTGGGGTCCTGAACAAAAACAGGCCTTTGAACAGATCAAACAAGAGATTGTACATGCAGTAGACCTTGGCCCAGTCCAAACTGGACAGGACATTAAAAATGTGCTCTATACTGCAGCTGGGAATAATGGTCCTAACTGGAGCCTCTGGCAGAAAGCACCAGGGGAAACTCGAGTCGACCCCTAGGATTTTGGAGTCGAGGATACAAAGGCTCCGAGGCCAACTATACTCCAACTGAAAAAGAAATATTGGCAGCATATGAAGGAGTTCGAGCTGCTTCAGAAGTGATCGGTACTGAAGCACAGCTCCTCCTATCACCAAGGTTACCAGTCCTAAACTGAATGTTCAAGGATAAATTCCCTTCCACTCATCATGCCACCAATGCCACATGGAGTAAGTGGGCTGCATTAATCACACAGAGAGCTCGAATAGGAAACCTCAGTCGTCCAGGAATCTTAGAGGTGATCAGGGATTGGCCAGAAGGTAAAGACTTTGGCATGCCACCAGAACAGGTGGTGACACGTGCTGAAGAAGCCCCACCATGCAATCAGTTGAGGAACATCAAAACAACTATCAAGTTGATCAGGCTGCTAAAGTGTTCCATATAGACTTAGACTGGGAACATAAAGGTGAACTATTTTTAGCTCAGTGGGCTCATGATACTTCAGGACATCAGGGAAGAGATGCAACATACAAATGGGCACGTGACCGAGGGGTGGATTTAACCATGGACGCTATTGCACAGGTTATCCATGAATGTGAAACATGCGCTGCAATCAAACAAGCGAAACGGTTAAAACCTTTGTGGTATGGGGGACGATGGTCCAAGTATAAGTATGGGCAGGCCTGGCAGGTTGATTATATCACACTGCCTCAAACCCGCCAGGGTAAGCACTATGTGCTTACAATGGTGGAAGCAACCACTGGCTGTCTGGAAACCCATCCTGTACCTCACGCCAGTGCCCGGAACACCATCCTGGGCCTGGAAAAGCAGATTCTGTGGTGACATGGTACTCCAGAGAGAATTGAGTCTGACAATGGGACTCATTTCAAAAACAATCTCATAGACAATTGGGCCAAAGAGCATGGTATCGAATGGGTGCATCACATCCCCTATCATGCACCAGCCTCTGGGAAAATTGAATGATACAATGGATTGTTAAAAACTACTTTAAAGGCAATGGGGGGTGGAACCTTTAAAAACTGGGACAAGCATTTAGCACAAGGCACCTGGTTAGTCAACACCAGAGGATCCATCAATCGAGCTGGTCCTGCTCAGTCAGAACCGTTACACACAGTAGAAGGGGATAAAGTCCCTGTGGTGTATGAAAGGAATCTGTTGGGGAAAACTGTTTGGGTATTTCCCGCTTCGGGCAAAGGCAAACCCATTCGTGGGACTGCTTTCGCTCAAGGACCTGGAAGTACTTGGTGGGTGATGATGGAAGATGGTGAAGTACAGTGTGTACCTCAAGGAAATTTAACCCTGGGTGAGAATACTCGATTCAAAGCTGTATATTAATTGCATAATACTAACAGTATTCAATAAGTGTCTTTTAGGATAACATCATGGCGATGACAGGAGCTAGCCCATCAAGTGGTGTCCAGTAACCTCCTGAGATGAATCTGCAACCCATGGACACAAACTGTGATGAATTCCATCTTTGAGAGACTGTTACAATAGATGCAAATCTACAATCATGAACTCAATGAACTTTTCTATATAAAGAAATGATAACCTAGTGATGGGTATGACGTAAATGGTATGGAATAAGGTGTGGAATGTCCTGGTTTGAGTGAAAACTGTGGGAGAGTGTCTACAGGGTAAGGGTCACATTCCCATGCAGAGACTTGCTGACGAGGAGATGCACAGGCACAGGACACAGATAGTGTTACAGAATAGCAAGGTAAGATTGTTCCTTGAGAATGGGTGTTCTATAATAAAAAGATGCCTGGGGCCTAAGATATGAGGAGCTGCACCAGCTGCACGACCACAGAGATAAGCAACTGGGCAGGTCTGACTTTTTATAGCCTAACCAATAATGAGCTTACTTTTGCACTATATATGAGCCTCATTAATAACTGTATAAAAGAGTGTTGGTCTTAACAATAAATGAGAATTGCCTGATTGCTCACATTGAGTGCCGTAATTCTCCCACTGTCTACAACAGAAAACAGAACTAATTCTGTTCAGTAATTTTACTTTCCAGCTTGGTTCTTTTAATTAACTGCACTTTCTGAAGTTAGCAGCCTGTTTTCACAGACAGTGTCTGCTTCTAGCAGTGATAACACCTTATGTTTAGAGTTACTACCAAGGATTGGTATGCAGACCAAGGCCACTGCTGGGTCTTGTGTACCACACTGGGGGTTGCAGAAAGTGAAAGGCTGCACCTTCAGGGAGGAGTGGACAGGACGGGTGACTCTAAACTGACCAACAAGGAATTCCATCCCATATACGCCATATTCGGTCTAGAGCTGAGGGACCCAAAGTGTCTCTGGGCTCTTCTCTGCCCTCTCGGACTGCTTTGCCAGCTTTTGCTTGGCTTGGCTTGGGTCCTCTTTCGGTTCCTTCCTCGGAGCACCAAAGAAGGACTCTGTGCGTTCTGCCTTTGATCTGATCTGCATGTTCCTGAACCCGGTACCAGAATCCATCTCCTGAACACAGCTCCTGTCTGCTGCGGGGCTTAGTCTGGGACTCCCCCGGTGCCTGCACAACATCAGTGGTGACGGTGATGTAATTACCATCAGGGGGGTTGGGTTCGATACTGGTTTTGTATATATTTGTATATATTCCATTTTTATAATTATTAATTTCCTTTTCATTAAAGCTGTTCTAGTTTCCTTTTCTAATCGCTAAGTCTCTCTCCCTTATTCCCTTTCTCTTCCCCTTTGGGGAGGGAGGGGGGTTAACAGAGAGCGTCTGTTATAGGTTTAAGGGGCTGCCCTGACCCTGAACCGTGACAATTGCCCAATGCTGCAAAGCTTAACAAAAACACTTCACACCTTTGTAACCACAAACAACCATTTTCTACAGCTAGCTTTTACTTGTCTCTTTTGGCATCTTGCCCAGTCGCTCGGTGTCGCTCTTTATGCCGGGAGCGGAGAGATGCAGCAACATATAAATTCAGCAAGAGCAGGCAAAAGAAGCAACTTTATTAATTTACAACCCCATTTTTATACCCCAGCCCCATAGGGCGATTGGTCAGTGATCACCCATCTCCTAGGATGATTGGTTAAAGTCCTACAGCACCTATTTCAAAATAATTTTACAATGTACCATAAACAGAACTTATCAATACACCATTTGTTAGTCTAGTTTACAAAACCGTCCTTCTGTTTCTCATAACACGTGTGAGAAAGGCAGGATTCTCACAGAATATTGTGAGAACCTAGGAAAATTCCTCTGCTAGCAGCTTTTCAGCATCCACAGCTCGGTACTTTTCCATTTTTTAGGTCTATACTACCTATTTTACTAACACGTATTATTATACCATAAGGCCTCTGCCCTTATGGCCATGGGGACTCAGTCACCTTCTCAGTGGCCTCAGCCCTGAGACTGTCCGACCGTCTGTCCCTGTCCTTCCTCCATCGCCAGCAGCTCTCTATTATTGCTCCAGTTTCCTCCTCCTCTCGCTGCCCCTCTTGGTCTTGTCACTGGACTGGTTTGTGGGGTTGGATACAGATGTACTTCAGAGACCAATCCTGGGGGGTCTTGCTCTGCAGATGTGTCCAGATGAGGAAAGTGTCCCAGTCCCCTCCTAATTCCCAGGCTCCAGTTACACCAAGGAGAAAACTCTCCCTTCAGCACACCCCGTCTTTAGGACATTGGCTTCTCCTGCAGAGTCCTGCTGGTCTGTAGCTGCCCTCCACAAGGACACAGCTCTCCCATCACATCTCTGTGTTTTCAAGGAGCCCTCAGTGCTAAGGCCATGGGAATGCTGCTGAGTGGCTGTGCACAGGCAGCTGCAATGAACCCTCTGTGTCTGTGGATGGGAGGGGAGAGCTGAGATCCTCCTCAGGTACGATGGGATGGGGTGAGGGAGTTGGAGATTGAACTTGGACATCGGAGTCCTCTGCTCCAAGTAGGTTCCAGGTTCTTCTCAGTGGAATGTCTGTGTGCAACCATGAAGCTGAATGAGCTGCCAGCACAGAGCAGCTGAGACCAGGGCTGGTGGACAGAGCGACTGTCCTCCCTCTGCATTAAGGGACAGGACCTTTGCCTCTCAGGGCAGACAAGATCTTCATCTCATGACAACAGAAATGGCATCACCTGCTACAGGGCTTCTTAATTGTGGTGGGGCAACTGGAACAAAATCCACACAACAAACCCCTTCAGCTCTGCTCTGCTGTCAAGCGACTCAGGAGTGACAACGCTGCAGAGCTCTTGACTCTCCTGAATAGGTTTTATCTGAGATCCCCCCGTGTTCCTGTTTGCCTCTGGCTATGGGGCAGGAGGTACTCCTGCAGAGCCACAGCAGAGCCCCTGCTCCTCAGGAAACCCTCAGACAGCCCCAGACAGAGCTCAGGGAAGGGACCTGCTAAAGAACCTCCTGAAAGGGGAGACACGGTTGGGGGTTACCTTGAGAACTGGGATAGGCTTTGCTCAGAAAACTCTGCCCTAACTTCTCACTGACTTTTCGTCCTTGCACAGGTCCCCATGCTCAGAGGCAGAAAATGTCCAACAGCAGCTCCATCACCCACTTCCTCCTCCTGCCATTCGCAGGCACATGGGAGCTGCATCTCTTGACCTTCGGGCTCTTCCTGGGCATCTACCTGGCTGCCCTCCTGGGCAACGGCCTCATCATCACCACCATCGCCTGGGACCACCACCTCCACGCCCCCATGTACTTCTTCCTCCACAACCTCTCCCTCCTTGACCTGTTAGCCATCTCCTCCACTCTCGCAAAAACCATGAAAAATTCCCTTTGGGATACCAGTAACATTTTCTACATAGGGTGTGCTGCACAGGTTTTTATGTTTGTCTTGTTGTTGACAGCAGAGTATTGTCTCCTCACCATCATTTCCTATGACTGCTACATTACCATCTGCAAACCCCTGCACTACAGGACCCTCCTGGGCAGCAGAGCTTGTGTTCACATGGCAGCAGCTGCCTAGGCCACTGGGTTTTTCCATGCTCTGCTGCACACGGCCAATATATTTCCCCTGCCCCTCTGCCAGGGCAATGCCCTGCACCAGTTCTTCTGTGAGATCCCCCAGAACCTCAAGCTCTCCTGATCACACTCCTACCTCAGGGAAATTGGGCTTCTGGTGCCCATTGCCTGTTTATCATTTGGTTGTTTTGTTTTCATTGTGGTGTCCTATGCGGAGATCTTCAGGTCCATGCTGAGGATCCCCTCTGAGCAGGGACGCACAAAGCCTTTTCCACCTGGCTCCCTCACCTGTCTGTGGTCTCCCTCTTTGTTAGCACTGGCACATTTGACTACCTGAAGCCCCCCTCCATCTTCTCTGCATCCCTGGATCTGGTTGTTGGGGAATGGCTAGAAAACAAGGGCCATGTATCTTTAAAGGAAATGCTTGCTGAGTCTCAGCAGAAGTTTTAGCAAGGAACAGCAAGGTCAGCATGTTCTTGTGCTTGTGAGCTGTATGATATCAGAATGTTCTGGTCGAAGGAATGAGAATGTGGGTTGTAACTATCACTGCAAGGGGGGTTGGATTATGAAAATGTATTTTTTAAGCAATAACCAATGAGTAACGGACAAGTGTTCCTATTAATAAGATGACTGTATAAAAACACCCTTCTGATCTCTAATAAACAAAGTTTGCTTGCCAGTCATATTGATTTACTGCATCTTCCCTCGCTGCTCCACAAATGGTGACCCCGATGTGATATTTGCAGAACAACGGGAGCGACAAGCGAGAAAGCACCAGTGAGCAGTGACCAGAGGGCAGAAGGAGCAGCAACGCTGGTGTTTAGTGCTTCTGTGCCTGGGACGACCCGATAGCGGAGCACCCCCCGCTCGATTTCGGCTGCCTGACTGGAATGCTGCAATTGGCGCCAGGCTTCAGGTAGATAATGGAACGACAGACAGCCTATGAACTTTTACAGTGCTTTTTAGAAAAGCGGGGAATTCAGGAAATTAACCTTAAAAAGGAATTAGGGGGATTATTAACATATGGAGTAGAACAAGGTTATTTTAGGGACCCTAATACAGTTTTTGATGTAGATGAATGGCGAGGGTTTGGAGATTATTTATGGGCAAAAGTAATTGATGACGATAAGACAGCCAGAAAGCTGGCATGTCCTTGGAGGGCTGTTATTAACTGTCTGAAGCGGTATCATGCGGAACAAAGGGTTGCAGCCATGGCGAGTTCTTATCTCCAGGCGGGCGCATCTGAGGGGGAGGGAAAGCCAAAAGCAGTGCCGGGTCGGCTAGAGCTGGGAAGCGATAACATTCCAACGCCTCCTACAACTTGCTTGATTGTGGTTGCAGAAGCCTCTGACAATGAATTCCCTCCTCCCCCGCCATCCTGTGAACCTTCTGCACCGTCTGCACCTCCAGTGGCGACCCAGCTCCCAGGAGGTCCAGACGGGATGCTGCCTGGCTATGAATCCCAATTAGAGGAGGAAGCCGTGCAATATCATCCTGAGGAGGTCACTCTTAGTGCTAAGGCTGGCACTGGGAAGCCCAAAGGGCCAGTGGTCAAGGGGGTAGACTGGAGGTCCATAGTGAAAGAGGCAATAGAAGCAGGAGATCGGGGCCTGCTCCGAGAGCTCGACAACACACATGCCTTTCCTGTAGTATTCACACAGGATGGGCAAGGGAATGTCACAGCTAATTATAGCCCTCTTGACTGGAAATTACTCTTGCAGCTATGGAGTACAGTAGCTGAGACAGGTATTCACGGGGAGCCAGCCACACAGATGTTAAACTATATTTGGGGCACCGGTATTTTCTTACAAGAGGATATTAAGACAGTAATGAGGATGATTTTGTCTCAATCAGAGTTAATGCTGTGGCAGACTCATTGGCATAATCTGTGTGATACCGCAGCTAACTTGCAGAGGGGACCGGCCGATCCCTTGAATGGTGTTACGGTTGAGAGACTCATGGGAACAGGTCCGTTCGCCACCATAGAAAATCAAGCTCCTCTAGGTCGTGAGGTGTTAAAGGAGGTTTTGCGCTTAGCTCGTAAGAACTACACCCCCCACTCCCTCTTATATAAGTATCAAACAGGGTAGGGAGGAGCCTTTTGCCACCTTTGTAGATCGAGTAACTGAGGCGATTAACTGCGCGGATATTCAAGACTGGATGAAAGGCGCGTTGTTACGGCAATGTGTGCTAGAAAATGTGAACGTGGCTACTCGATCTATATTGGTGACAATGCCTGCCGATGCCAGTGTGGAGGCTATGTTGGAAAGAATGAGCAGAGTGCCTATAGGCCATCAGGCTATGTTAGTTAAGGCAGTTAAAGAAGTAGGACTTAGAATTCAAGAAAGCCAGGGTCAGGTCCTAGCCGCACTGGCGCCTTTGCACGCCAATCACGCAGCTGCGTCTACACCTCGCGGAGCTCCTCGGCTGCGCTGTTTTCTATGTGGACAACAAGGACATACGCGTCGAGAATGTACCATAACTGGTGTCTGCTGCCCTAAGTGCCAGATGGACAACCATGATGCGGTGGCTTGTTGGCAAAAACAGGGAAACGGGAAACCGAGCGCGAGGGGCCGCCGCGCGATGACACCAACAGCAGCTCCAGCGATGGCGTCAGGCCTAAGGTCAGCAGGGAACTCTTGCCAGCCAGCGAACTTTGCCCCAGCACCATAGGAAGCCTCGGCCTGGACCTGGCAACCACAGTAGATGCAACACTGATCGACAACCGGGTTGCCTGTGTTCCTACTGGGGTTCAAGGACTCCTTACCTGCAAGGGACAAGACTATGGTGCATTACTCATAGGCTGCTCGTCTGTGGCCATTAAAGGACTAGTAATAATTCCTGGCCTTATTGATGTGGACTATACTGGAGAGATAAAAATTATGTTGCAAACCCATTTTCCTCCTATGATGATTCCGGCAGGAAGCCGTATTGCCCAGCTCGTCCCATTGCCCCAACTGGTCCAGGAAACCACCGTTGTCCAGGATTCGCCTCGAGGCAACAAGGGATTTGGGTCCACAGGAGGAATGGCTCTATTGACTGTGCCCATGAATACTCGGCCTGTAGTGAGTATCACATTAACTTTGGGACCGGAAAGTTTGAACATAAGGGCCCTGTTGGACACTGGGGATTATCTTACTATCGTTTCCAGTATTATCTGTCCAAAAAATTGGCCACAACTAAGTGTGTCCGGGACAGTAGAGGGGGTTGGTGGGGCCACAGCGGTCCGGCGGAGCACTCCCGTAATGTTGCAGATTGATGGACAGGTGGTAATGGTACCAATAACAGTTATGCCACTACTGGCAGGGGTGTTCGCCCTTGTCGACCGAGATGTACTGAGCCAGCTCGGAACTATGCTGACGATGGACACAGCTTTTCAGTAGCAGCCATTGCATGGACTTTCCCAATTCCACTAACATGGCTCACGGAAGAGCCTGTGTGGGTTGAGCAGTGGCTGCTGAAACAGGAAAGTCTTGTCCAGGCACATGCCCTTGTGCAAGAGCATCTGGCACAAGGCCATGTTCGTTTATCCACCAGCCCCTGGAGTACGCCTGTTTTTGTTATATGTATCGTTGCAACTTCGGGATGGCTGGTACCTCAGCCAAAACAAAATGTCTGGGTAACACTTGCAAATTTAACCAGACAAGACACATCATGTCTAGCGGTGGATAACTGTGAGAATCCCTTTTCCATGTGTTTGGTGGGAGTCCCTGTGGACACTTGGCTCTGTCTGTTATCCCATCCCGATGCTTGTCCCAACAGCACAAAGAACCATGTTGACCGGTGGGATGAGATCTCGGCGTTGATTTTTTGTTTTTAGCCCAGGGTCACGGTTATGCAGAATTTTAAGGAATATGTTCTATGAATCTTTCTGACCATTCTGAATCTATTCATAAGAGTATTCACCATGGGACATCTCTCCTGCCTAGGTTTATCAGGACAAAAGCCTTCTCTTCCTGCTCCTCTCAAGTCAGTCATGTTCCTGTTTCTACAGCATCCTCATCCATGTCTTTGTGATGCCCAGATCAACCCTCCTGAGATAGTTTGACAAAGGCTACACTATCCTCAGGCTCCTGCTCAATTCCCTCATCTACAGCCTGAGGATCAGAAAGGTTGAGGGGAGGGAGACACTGTTAAAAACACTGAGCGAAGTTCTAAGCTGCATAGAGCTCATGATATGCTGGAAGAAAAAGCTTCTGGTTCTCTTCTGAATGGGCTCAGAAAACAGTGACAGGGCTATGCCTTCTGTGCCCCGGGGGTTCCAGCTCTGGCATATCCCAGCACAGACACGGGGTTCCTGGCAGACCCTCCCTGCAGAGCTGCACCTCCCGCCATGCCCAGGGCACCAAGATGTTGTGCGGGAAGCTCTCTGTGCCCAGACTACATGTCCCGGCATGACCTGGGAACCAACAGGGCTGACCGGAAGCCTTGTGCCTCGAGACTCCACCTCCCGGTGTGACCCGGGAACACCCCGGTGCCTAACAGTCGGACACACACCCTCTGCGCCCCGCTGGGGAAACCAACCCCCTCCCCGCGACACTGTTACACTTGGGAGAGTGTCAGAGCCGTCGCCTGGCTTGGGGTGAGAGAATTCAGGCCTTCCTGTCTGCCATGGTGGTGTCCCGGGGCATGCCGGGAGCTGTAGTCCTGGCAGGCAGGGCTGCCCAGGAAGGCGACACTTTGCCCAGCCCACAGCAGAGGGGCTGCCGCAGAGTTCTCGCTGTGGTGCGGCCAGTGATAGAGCAGGGGAGAGTCAGCGAGCACATCTGCTCAGGGAGTAGATTTATTCAGGATGAGGCGTTTGGAAGAATGCCGGAGTGACCCAGGCAAGAGCAAATCCATCCCTGGGAAGGGATTACATTGTAAAGCAGAAAGCAAAGGCGATAACCTCAGCTTTCTTGCGACAGTGAACAAGAGGCATGGAGAAGGGGGGGATTTGGTGAGAGAATTCTGGCCTAGCTCCTTTTCTGAGGTATCGAGGACGAGTCCTGTGAAAGATGACCTGTATGACCCCACAAGTGTGATTTCAGCAGATGTGAAGGCAACATGTGTGCAGCCAAATGATGTGGGGACCTGCCACCTTAGCCTTAAGCTACAGAAGAGGTTGTTCTGAAAATTGGACTGCTTTTTTCAATGAGCTGAGACTTAAAATTGAAAACTATGGGGAAGAATGTCAAAAGCCTTCCAGAAGTCCAGGTAGACCACATCCACAGCCTTTCCCTCGTCCAATAGTCAGGTCCCTTGAAGCCTTCATTGGCCCCACTGAGGACTGTTACTAAACAAAGGCTCTCCTGGGGCTCGTTAGAGCTGATCAATGGAGGCCATGACTGCAGGTAGACAAAGGCAAAATGCAGGTGAGGAAAACCCTGGGTTTGGTTGAAGGAACAGAAAGGCCAAGCCCTGACCACAGCCCTTGGGCAAGTAGACCCTTAGAGCCTCCAAAGAGAGGTTCACCTCACAGGCCTTGATGACAGACACAACATCCAGTGTCAGGGGGACAAAGACCTTGGTCCCACGGGGCCTTTCAGCCTGGCCAGAGCCCTTGGCCTTCTCTCCTGCTGACTGTCCTACACTGTCCCCTGCCTGCACCTCTTGCCCTTCAGGCTGCTGACACCCATCTCCCTTTCCCATCCAGCTCTCACCCTGCCATTTCTAAACCTTCACTCCTGTCTCTCCACCCAGTGCTGGCTCGTCCTTGAAACACAAAGCCAGGGGCTGACCCAGGCTACCTCGGGGTGACCTCTGGCACCACAGTTCTACCTTTTGAGTGACATTTTTTTTCCCCATCTCCAGTCTGAACCTCCCAAACTGCAGTTAGTGGAGGTTTCCATCTCTGCTGACTGCTAAGAAAAGCTCAGTGTCAGAAGAACTCACACACAACCCAGGGTGGAGATCAGTGGGATGGGTGGTGGTGAGACTTGGTCACTTGGGCCGTGTCCGATCTGAATCCCCAAACTGTTCTAGAATGTTACAAGTGGCCGGTGCCACCCCAGGCCTGAGGCTGGGACACAAAGTTCAGAATCCCAAGGGGAAAAATTCAGTCCCGTGACTGAGGTGTCCCAGACACACTGGGGCACCCCGACTCTGGCTGCTCCAGAGGGTTCTCCTCCACTCCCAGCACTCAGCTCCAACAGGGTTGGACTCATCCCTAATTAACACACACCCCAGCCAGCGCTAATCACAGTCACACTTCACAGAGCAGCTGCTGCTGCAGCGCTGTCACCATCTTGGCTCTTGGAGTTTGCCTGGGCAGCCACCTGTGACATCACAAACCCCTGCACTAGCTGGGTCTCTCATCCTAGACAATCACCTACCCAAGCCCTGTGACATCAGAAAGCCCAGAACCAACCATGGGGGTCCTCCTGCTCCATCTACTATGAATCCAGCTCTGACATCACAAACCCCTGAAGAGGCCAGTTCATACTCTAAGTGCCTGGAGCTGTGACATCACTAACTTCTACAGAAGACAATGGCCTGCTTCTGCCCCATCTCCTACTCATCTATCGGTGATGTCACAATGCCCCAGACTGACCACAGGCCTCCTCCGGCACCATCTTTTATTTATCCACCAGTGACATCACAAAGGTCCGCAGACATGGACCCTGTTCTGCCTCATTCCCTACTAAGCCACTTTTTACATCACAAATCCTTGCACAACACAGGGGGCTCCTCTTGCCCCATGGCCTGTCAATCCACCAGTGACATCACTGAACATGGCACGAGTCAGGTCTCCAGTCCTGCACCATCTGCTGCACCGCACACTAACAAGGGGCCTGCTCCTGACCCAGCTCCTATTTTTCCACCTGTGACATCAGAGACCCCTCAAGAAGCTGGGTCCCTAGGGGCCTGGCCATGCCCTAACTCCTACTTATCCACCTGTGACATCACAGACCCATGCAGAAAACAGGTCACTCCTCCTGCGCTGTCTCCTACTCATGGAGCTGTGACATCATAAAACCCCTATAGAAGCCTGGTCTCTGCAACAGCCTCATATCCTGCACATCCAGCTGTGACGTCACAATCCTATGAATGGTCAGGACCCTGCTCCTGCCTTGTCTCATACTCAACCACCTGGGACATCACAAATCACTAAGTAATTCAGGGACAGTCTTCAGTCCCATCTCCTACTCCTACACCTGTGTGTACTGGGTCTGGCTGAGCTGCTTTTCCTCATCCAGCCCTCATGCTGCAGCACTGGGAGCTGGAGGGTGTTGATAACACACCCATGTTATGACTGCCAGTGCTCACACGGCACCAGAGGATGGGGGGCAGGATGGAGGAGAAGATACAGCCAACCTGAGCTGACCAGTGGGCTATTCCATACCATATGACGTCAGCTCAACTATAAAGGGAGAGGGCAGGAGGAGGCATTCTGCTTTTTCCTCCAAGCGGCTGCTACGTGTTCCTGGAGACCTGCTTCCTGGACTCGGCCCGACATCACCTGTGGACGGGAAGTAGAAAATAACATCTTGTCTATCATAACCCACACCCCTGTGCTTTGCGTCTTCAATTCCCCCATCTCCTAGTCATCCAGCTGTGACATCAAAAGCCCTGAATGAACCATACCCCTGGTCATGCTGCATCTCCTGTTAATACAACTGTGACATCACAATCCCCTGCACAAGCCAGGGACACTCTTCTGTCCCATCTCCTCCTCATTCCCGTGTGACATCACAAACCCCTGCACATCCTGGGTCCCTAGTCCTTGTCCATCTTCTATTCCTACAACTGTGATATCAAAAACCTCTTCATAAACCATTTGCCTTCTCCTGCCCCATCTCCTACTGACTAACTTGTGACATCACAAACCTCTGTGCAAGCTATGTTCCTCATCCTTGCCAATCACCCACTCATCCACCTGTGACATCACAAAGCCCTGCACCAGCCAGGGGCCTCCTCCTGCTCCTTCTTGTATTCATCTACCTCTGACATCACAGAACTTCTACAATCAGAGACCCGGTCCTTACTCATCTCCTACTCATCCACCTGTGACATCACAAACACCTGCAAAAGCTAGGGACCTGCTCCTGCCCAATTTCCTACACATCTATCTGTGATGTCACAACCCCCCATATTAACCAGGACAATGCTCCTGCCTCATCTCCTACTTATCCACCTGTGACACCACAGACCCATGCACAAACCATGTTACTGCTCCTGCCCCATCTGCTACTCATCCACCTGTGACATCACAAACCCCCGTAGAAGCAAGTTCCTTGCCCCATCTCCTACCCACGGAGCTGTGACATCACAAAACCCTGAAGATGCCACGCTTATCTCAAGCTTCTCCATGTTCCTCTGGATGACATTTCATAACTTCATGGTCACTCTGGATGCAATTTCATGCCTTCAGGAGTGTCAGCCACACAACTCAGGCTGGTGTCACCTGCAAACTTAATGAGGGTGCACTTGCTCCCACTGCCTATGCCATTGATGAAGACATTAAACAGCACTGGTCCCAGCAAGGACCCCTGAGGGACACAACTTATCAGAGACGTCAGTTCATGATAGGGCTTGTATGAGTTATTCCTGAGCCCCTGCACACACAGTGATGCACCAGGACAGGTCAGAGTGGAGCTCACAGACAGTGGGATGGGCTCTGGGAGCGCTTACAAGGAGCAGACCTGGTCACAGAGAAGCAGCTCCTGGCAGGGATAGCTCCAGGCAGCAGAGACAGGGGCAGGGGCTCAGAGGGAGCTACTCCCATAAATGCCTTGGCAGGGGGTTCAGGCACCTCCCTGCCATCGCTGGAGGAAACCCCTGGTCTTCTCTCCCACCCAGCAGAGCCTCTGCCCTTATGGCCATGGGGACTCAGTCACCTTCTCAGTGGCC
>JANVCC010001095.1:0-16991 GCA_025345505.1 Todiramphus chloris collaris | reverse complement strand
CGCCCGGGTCCGCTGTCGGCGGATCCTCGGCGCGCGCAAGAACCAGGACATCTGCGGCGGCCATGGCGCTGCTGCTGACCGACGTGGCAAGCAACAGGGCAAGCCCAATTTTTTTCCAATGTGAGAAAACCATTTTAGACCCTCTGAGGTTCGGCGGACTCGAACGGCGCCTTGTTTCCGGCAATTTATCCGCACAATCAGAATAGGTAATGATTTTCCTAAGCGCAACTTATTTTCTTATCATACTAGTCTTGCGCTGGTTTTTGGATTTCTTTTTCAAATTCGAAACCTCGCCATCGGCACCGATCAGTGAGTTGATCAGATCCTTTTCAGAGGTCGAGCAAACACAGAGAATCCGCGCCGGAGTTTCGCTGACGGAGAGATAGGCGTGCCCCATGGAAGCATCGAAATAGACTGAATCACCGGCTTTCAACGTCGCGGGCTCATAGTGTTCCGTGTGCAGTTCCAGAGCACCTTCAACGACGTAGGTATATTCCTGACCGTCATGGCGGACGAATTCACCAAATTCCTCCATTGTCCTGGCATGCAGAACGGCAAGGATCGGCACCATGGATTTCTTGGATATTTCCGTGCAAAGGTAGAGATAGTCATAGTTTCCGGTCTGGATCAGCCGCCCTTCCCCTTGCCGGCTTATGGCGCGGCGCCCCAAAAGATTGGGGGTGGAATCCACAGGCCTTGTGCCGAAAAGCTCAACAATATCGACGCCCAGCCCCGCTGCGAGTTGAACCAGACGATCATAGGTCAAGGACATCTGATTGTTCTCGACCTTGGAAAGCGTCGACACCGCAAGCCCGGTCATTTCGCTCACTTCCAACAAAGTCCAATGCTTGCGAACGCGAATGTCCCGAAGAAAGTCACCCAAGCCAGTTTTCTGATCGGTCATTATAATTCTATCATCCTACAATTTATCGCGATTTACGCTACTACAGCCCGCCCATTGACGCGATAAGGAAAATTTACTTGATCATTAGGAAAATTAAGTTTCTTATGCGCTAAATTCGGGAGCGATACATGTTCGATTTCATTATCATTGGCGGTGGCATTGCCGGCGCTTCGGCAGCCTACGAACTGGCTGCCAAGTCATCCGTGCTTCTTGTCGAGCGCGAGTCCCATTGTGGATATCACACCACGGGACGATCCGCAGCGCTCTTTTCCGAAACCTACGGCAATGCCGCCATCCGCGCGCTCGCCCGGGCAAGCCGCAGCATGTATGAAGTGCCGCCGGAGGGTTTTGCCCAGAATGAACTGCTCAGCCCCCGCTCCGTCCTTTATATCGCCCGGGACGATCAGCGCGACGGTATCGCGGCCATGGCCGATATCCTCGGCTCCAGCGGGAAAACCTCTCCGGTCATGACACCCGCCGATATATGCAGGCGCGTATCGATCATCCGTCCCGACTATGTCGCCTGCGGACTGCTGGACGAGACCTCCCGGGATATCGACGTCCACGCCCTGCATCAGGGATATTTGAAAGGTGCGCGCGCCCGCGGCGCCAGCATCGCAACGTCGGCGGACGTCCTTGCGCTGAAGCGAACCTCGACAGGCTGGGACGTTGCGACCTCGAATGGTGTTTTCCATGGCACAACGGTCATCAATGCTGCGGGAGCCTGGGCCGATGAGGTGGCGGCGGCGGCCGGTGCGGCCCGGATCGGCCTGACGCCGCTGCGCCGGACGGCGATGATTTTGGACGCGCCGGACGGCATCGATGTCTCCTCCTGGCCGCTCGTTCTCGACGTTGACGAGGAATTCTACTTCAAACCGGAAGCGGGCAAGCTGCTGGCGTCCCCGGCCGACGAAACACCGAGCGAACCCTGTGACGCGCAAGCCGACGAAATGGATGTGGCCATCGCTGTCGACCGCATCCAGCAGGCGCACACGCCGCCGGTCCGTTCCATATCGCGGCGATGGGCTGGCCTGCGGACCTTTGCCGCCGACAGAAGCCCGGTCGTTGGCTACGATCCCGCGCTCGCCAACTTTTTCTGGCTTGCCGGCCAAGGCGGTTATGGCATACAGACCGCTCCGGCGCTGGCAAAAGTGGCGGCGGCGCTTGCCTGTCACGAGCCCGTGCCGGACACCATCCTTGAAGCCGGTTTCGACGCGGGGTCCGTTTCCCCCGCGCGAAAGGAACTCCAATCACTTCAACGGCTGCAAGCCTGATATCTTGCGGCATCAAAGGGACCGGCTGATGACTTTCAACGTGGATTCACTGGCATCGCTGATGCTGGACGACAGCTTCAAGGGCTTTCCATTCGGAAAGCGCATGCCGCTCAGCGATGTCGGCAAACAGCATTGGAACGTGCTCGCCGGCGATGTCCCGCTTCCTGCAGCGGTGATCCGTGCCGATGCGCTGGCGCACAATTCACGCTGGATGCAGCGGTTTGTCTCCGATCGCGGCGCGCTGATCGCTCCCCATGTCAAGACGACCATGTGCCCGCAGATCATGGCCCGCCAGATTGCGGATGGAGCCTGGGGATTGACGGTTGCCACGGTTCACCAGTTGCGCGTTTGCCGCCAGTTCGGGGCGCAAAGGATCATTCTCGCCAACCAGGCCGTGGGTGCAGCCGAGCTCAATGCCATTGCCGAAATGCTGAAGGCGCCGGACCTCGACTTCATGATGATCGTCGACAGCATCGAAGGCGTCACCGCCGTCGCCGACGCTGCACGGCGCAACCGTCTTGCCCGGCCGGTCAAATTGCTTGTCGAGCGCGGATACAGCGGCGGGCGCACCGGCTGCCGAACCAACGACATCGCCACCGCACTAGGCCCAGATTTCCGCGCCACGCCGGACGTCTGCCTGGCTGGCATCGAAGCGTTCGAGGGCTTGATCAAGGCAAAATCCGGCGCGCAGGAACAGGCCGTGACCGCCTTTGTCGCCGACATCGCCGCCCTTGCGCAATCGTTCCGGGAATTGAACCTGTTCGGAACAGAGGATCCCATCGTCACCGCAGGCGGCTCATCCTATTATCACATTGTCATTGAGCAGCTGGCGAAGGCGGGAATGCGCGTGGTCACGCGCAGCGGCTGCTACGTGACCCACGATTCCAGCCTGTATCACAACCACCACAACCAGCTGAAATCCATCATCGGTGAGGAAGACGGATTGAGGCGGGCGCTGGAAATCTGGGCCTATGTGCAATCCATCCCCGAACCCGGGCTTGCCCTGCTCACGGCGGGCCGCCGCGATTGCGGCACCGACGCCGGATTACCGATACCGCTGCTCATGGCAAATGCGGAGACCGGCGTTCGGGACCTTCCCGAGGGATGTCAAATCGTCGATATCAACGACCAGCATTGTTTCATGCGCTTTGATACCGGCTTGAAACTGGCCTATGGCGACCGTATCGGCCTGGGGATTTCGCATCCATGCACGACGTTCGACAAATGGGACATCATGTATCTCGTCGATGAGGATTATAACGTCCAGGACGTGTTCAAGACATTTTTCTAGCGGCCATAAACCTTCCAAGATCAAGCCGCCGTGCTGGGAAAGCGCATCGTGAAGCAGGCGCCCTTGAGGGGGCCATTGCCGATCTCGATGGCTCCGTTGTGAAGCTGCATGATTTCCTTGACCAGGTTCAGGCCGAGGCCCGTTCCGGAGCTCTGCGGCTGCAGGCGGTTGAACGGTTCGAAAACCTCTTCGCGCTTCTCCCGCGAAATTCCTGCGCCTTCATCCGCCACGACAATGGCTTTCGTTTGCAGCACTTTGACCAGAATGGTGCCTGCCCCGCCGCCATGATCGATCGCGTTCTGAACCAGATTGGTGAGAGCCCGCTCGATGGACATCGGATCGCCATCCACGATGACTTCACCGGCGTCGGGTTCGAATGACATTTCGTACCCCGCCGCGAAGGCCAGTGGCGCAAGGTCAAGCACCACGCGTCCGGCAACACCCACGAGATCGACCGGAGCGAAAGCCACGGGCGCATGATTGAGCCGCTGCAGGTCGAGGAGTTGCCCGCTCAGGATGGCCAGTCTTGATATGTCCTGCAGGAGCTGGGTCTTCTCGGCACTCGCGGGCAATGCCGCAACGCGCGTGTTGAGGATCGCAATGGGCGTTCGAAGTTCATGCGCCGCTTGAGCCAGAAAGCGTTCATGCAAGGCATACCCCTTGTCCAGCCTGCTCAAGGCATCATTGACCGCATTGACGAGCGGACCGAGCTCGTCGGGAACTTCAGCCGTCGACAAACGCATGCCGCGTTTGTCGTAGGCGATTTGAGCGGCTTCGTCGGCAGCCCTTTTGACCCCCTTCAATGCAAACCGCACGACCAGCGGGGTTATGGCGAGGCTGGCCACGGCCATTGCCAGGAAGAGAGGGATAATGACCGTCATCATCCCGCCGGAGACGCCGGCGATCATGCGCTTGAACGACATGCGTCCCTGCGTTCCCGTGAATATCTGCACGGTCCCGGCGGCGGTATCCTGCCATTTGACGACGGCGTCGGGCCGTTTTGGACGCCCCGGTTCATCGGCCAGACGCGCATCCGCCAGATGATCGAGCATGGCGCCAGTCGGTGCGAAGGCAGGAGGAATCTTTCCCTGCGACAGTTCATTTCCCGATTTGTCGCGGATGATGAACCAGAGATCGGCGACATCCCCGCGCAATTGCACCATATCGGGCGTATCCAGCAGAACCAGTTGACCCGCTTCATTGCGGGACAGGGCATCTTTCAGGACATCGAGATTACCGCCCTCATAATCCTCGATCAGATAGCCGGAACTCCACAGGCCACCGACAATGGCGACCAGCAGCGACAGGATGATCGCGGCTTCGAAAAGCAGCAGGCGGCTGACGAGCCGCCATTTCAGCGACCGCGAACTCCACAATTTCATGCGGTCTCCCGCAGGAGATAGCCAAGACCGCGGACACCGTTGATGGTAACGCCTGCACCGGCATCGGTGAGTTTGCGGCGGACCCGCGAAATATGCGTATCGAGCGCATTCGAATCGATTTCGTCATTCATGCCGAAGACTGCTTCCATCAGCGTGGCGCGCTGCACCATGCGCCCCATGCGCCGCATCAAGGCTTCAAGCACAAGCACCTCCCGCCTTGGCATGTCGATGCGCTCGCCCTTGACCCAGGCCTCGCGGTGCCCGAAATCAAACGCCAGCTGGCCGATTTTCGCCACCTCCGGCACGAGGCTCGACGGCCGGCGCAGCAAGGCGCGGACCCGTGCCAGAAGCTCTTCATAGGCAAACGGCTTGCCAAGGTAGTCATCGGCGCCACTCTGCAACCCGGCAACACGGTCGTTCAGATCGCCGCGCGCCGTCAGCACCAGAACCGGGATGTTCTGCCCGTTTGCACGCAAGCGCGGGACCAGCGACAGTCCGTCACCGTCCGGCAACTGGCGGTCGAGAACGAGCACGTCGTGCACATTGTCTCTCAGCATGAATTCCGCGGCAGCGATGGTAGAGACACTATCGACAATCATATTCTGACGGGTCAGGACGTTGCACAGGGCGGCAACCATCTCCTTCTCGTCCTCAACCAGCAACACCCGCATTCCAGTCCCCCATAAGCCTGTCCGCCAACAAGATGACACAGGATAGCGTGCGTACATTGAGGCTGGCTTGCATCGGAAATCGCTTTTCCCGGCGCAACGCCAAATGTGTTCACAAGCCCGGACATGACACGCTGCCTCAATGTAGAAGCTGCAACCGTTTCCCCGTCAACGACAATTCACGCGAGGAAACAATGAAATCAATTCGACCGCACCGGTCATCGTACCATCTGGCATGCCGCAACACTCTTTGCGCAAAAGGATCACGTCATGCCGATTGCTGATCTTCTCCCGTTTTTTCGCTCCTGGATACGCAATCCGCTGCGCACCGCCGCCATACTCCCGTCGGGAAACAGAATCTCCGCCCTGATGACCAAAGAAATCGATGCGGATATGGGGCCGGTTCTTGAGCTGGGCCCGGGAACCGGGCCGTTCACCCGTTCGCTGCTCCAGAGAGGCATACCGGAGGCAAGGCTGACGCTGGTGGAGTACAGCACCGAATTCGCCCGGTTTCTGGGAAAAAGGTTTCCGCATGCGCGTATTCTGCGCATGGATGCCGCCCGGATCGGCGATTTCAACCTGTTCGAGCCTGGCACGGTCGGTGCGGTTGTCAGCGGGTTGGGTGTTCTGACGATGCCGCCGCGACAGGTGAAGGGAATTCTCAGCGGCGCCTTCCGCTATCTTCGCCCGGATGGCGCATTTTACCAGATCACCTATGGTCCGCGCTGTCCTGTCCCTCAGTATATTCTGGATCATCTGCAGCTGGAGGAAAGCTTTGTCGGCAAGACGATGCGCAATATCCCCCCGGCATCGGTTTACCGGATCAAACGCCGCGCCGCAGCCGTGGAACCGGACAGCGTCAATGGATGAGCTCGGCGCCGTTTCATGGCTTCTGGGCTACGGATTCATCGGCCTCACAGGTCTGGCCGTTGTGGAAAAATTCATCCCGCTGTTTCCGTCCTATGTCCTGCTCATGCTGCTGGGTATGACGGTCGCGGATCCGCAGAACCTGATTGCCACGATTGCAGCAACCACGTTGGGATCGACCATCGGTGCCTGCTGCTGGTTCGGTATCGGCCGGACATTGGGGGGTGAACGCGTGGCCCGCAAGGTCAGCCAGTATGGCAGGTTCGTGTTTCTGTCCCCCCAACTCTATGACCGCCTGACCAATGCCTACCGGCGCAATCATTTCTGGGTCACCGTGACGGGGCAAACCATCCCGACAGCGCGTGTTTATCTCGCGCTTCCCGCTGGGATACTGGGATTGGATTTCAAGATCTTTGGCGCCGCAACATTGCTTGGCAGCATGCTCTGGAACGCGCCTTTCCTCTGTCTGGGATATGTCCTGCGAACGTCTGACTATGACCCGTTTCAAGCCGCGTTCTGGGCAGCCGTTGGTCTTGTCGGGGTGGAGATGTCAATCCTTGCCATCGTTACGATCTGCAAACGCCGCATGTCCGGCAGCCTTTCCCGGCAGAGGCTTCCAGTGAAGCAGGAATAGCGATCCACTGGAAGCCTTGGTCAGGTCCGCGGGTGCGGAATGGGGCGCTAGGCGGCCTGGCTGGCGGCCTTGCGGTTTCCGCTGCGGAACATCACGGTCATATAGACGACGATGGCGATGATGCACCCCAGGAAGATCAGGCTCGTGATGATCGTTCCAAAACCCAGGCCGCCATATTCCATGGGCTGCGAGAGAAAATCACCGAACGATGCGCCGAGCGGGCGGGTGAAGATGTAGGCGAGCCAAAACGCCACCACCGCATTGAGGTGAAAAACGAAGTAGCCAACGGCAACGAGTGCAATGATTGCCCCGAATATCAGCCCGGTGGCGGCAAACCCCAAGCCGAATTTTTCCGCGACCAGATCGCCCGCCGCAGTCCCCAGGGCGAACGTAAACAGGATCGCAAGCCAATAGAACGCTTCCCGCCGCGTTGTGAAAATCGAATGGATCGAGAGCGTCTTTTCATAGGCATACCAGACCGCAAACGTGGCGATCAGTGCCAGCGTGAAGACAATCGTGGTCACCTCCAGCGGAACATGGAAATTATCGACGAGATTGTCCGTAACGAGCGTGCCGACAATGCTGATGAGAACCACGGCTGTCCAATAGACCCAGGGAACATATTGACGCTGGCGGAACTGAAGGGCCAGCGCCAGGATCAGGACAGTGCTCATGATCAGGGAAGTGGCAGACAGGCCAAGACCCAGATTCACCGCCAGATAGTCGGCCGCGGTTTCTCCCATGGTTACGGCCATCAGTTTGATCAGCCAAAAATCGACTTTGACCTCGGGAACGCGGTTGAGCGCCCCATACGTTTCTTGCCTGGTGACATCCATTGTCAGGATTCCTTCCGGTCGGTGAAAATCGGTTTATTTGCCTAGCAATTTCAAAGCTTGCGCAAAGAATTCGTCAGCGCGCTTGTCGTCGTCCGCATTGCATCGTTCGACGCCCTTGGCTTCAAGCTGCTCGACCTGCGCCTTGTCGGCCTCGTTCAGCTTCGCCGTGGCCTTGGCAGCACGGACATCCTTCAACATGTCTTCGCAAGGTGCGGGCCCGGCGGCAAAACTCTGCGGTGCAACAAAATTGGTCGAGAGCACAAGCAGGCACAAAGGGAGGGCATATTTCTTCATCGTGGACACTCCATTGAATGATCGGCGGGGGGAAAGGGCGGCAAACCGAACGCAACACATTCCGGTTCGCTGCCCGTATTTGGGTTTGTAAGGGGCGGTGCGGCGGTTCCCTCAGGAGGGAACGGTCAGGAACGAGAGCAGCAGGGCCACCAACAGCACGGCCCCGATAAACAGGGTGGGGTATTTCGCGAGATATCGATCCATTGGGTCTCTCCAGCATGGTTTGGTCGTTGCCGGAGAGTTTGAACGGCCATTCTTACGGGCACTTCGCCCCACCCTTACCATTTCGTAAGCGCAGGCATGCGCCGGTTTCTTACCAAACTGTAAGGTGCCGGAAAGGTGGCCGTGACGAGAAACCTGTACGCCCCATGGTAGAGGACACGAATCCAGATCAAGACATCATGTGCTTTTGGTTTATGCTACAGTCGATCAACACGGACGAATTCGGGACGGAACATGCGCATACTGATCATCGAGGATGACCGGCAGACTTCGGACTACATTGCCAAAGGTTTTACCGAAGCCGGACACATCGCCGAGGTGATTTCAGACGGCAGAAGCGCGCTTTCCCATGCAGCCGGCACGGAATACGATATTCTCATTGTCGACAGGATGCTTCCGAGTCTTGATGGCCTCTCCATCGTCAAGGCGCTGCGCGTGGCTGGCGTGAAGACGCCGGTCCTGTTTCTCACATCGGTCGGCGGACTGGATGACCGGGTCGAGGGATTGGAGGCGGGCGGCGACGATTATCTGGTCAAGCCGTTCGCCTTTTCGGAACTGTCCGCCCGCGTCAACGCACTGCACCGGCGACCGCCCTTTCAAAGCGAGAGCAACACTGTCGCGGTCGCGGATCTGGAAGTTGATCTCATGCGCCGAACCGTGAAGCGCGGCGGCAACATCATCGATTTGCAGCCGCGCGAATTCAGACTGTTGGAAGTCCTCATCCGCAATGAGGGCCGGGTCTTGACCCGTACAATGCTGCTCGAGCGCGTCTGGGATTTCCACTTTGACCCGAAGACCAGCGTTGTCGAAACGCATATCAGCCGTCTCAGGGCAAAGATCGACAAGCCGTTTTCGTTTCCTCTGCTGCACACCATCCGAAACACCGGCTACAGCCTGCATGCGCCGCATTGACCTTCTCAAAAGCACGCCGTTCCGGCTGGCCATCATCTTTGCCACGCTCTTCATCATGTCGTTTGTCGTGGCGGGCTTCATCACGTTTCAACTGCTCAAACAGGAGCTTGCCGACCATCTGGACCAGACCATCCAGGATACCTATGCGATACTGACCGCCTCCTACGGAGAGGGCGATGCCTCCGAACTGTCCGAGACGGTCACCAGCCACGTCCTGTCTTCTTCGGGCCTCGGCCGTGTCTTCCTGTTGTCGTCGAAGGACGGGCAACGCCTGGCAGGCAACATAGAGAAGGCGGAGGTGCCTTCCGGCTGGTCGACGGTTGAGGGGATGCGGCTGGGCTTGGCCAATGACGAGCCCTATCGCGTCTATTCCGGCCAGGTGGACAAGCAACCACTGATTGTCGGAATGAGTTTCAGGGAAAACGAAGAATTTCTGCGGATCGTTTTCATCAGTTTTGCCTGGGCCAGCGTCATGGTTTTGATCCTTGCCGCGGCGGGCGGTGTTTTTCTAGCGTCGCGCGTGCAGAAGCGCCTGGAAACGGTTGCTTCGACCATGCGCAAGGTCGGCTCCGGCAAGCTCGACGTGCGCATTCCGCTGGTTGGGAACGGCGACGATATCGACCGCCTTTCGGAGCAGGTCAACCAGGCCCTCGGCCGGGTCAGTTCGCTGGTGGAAGGCATGCGCCAGGTCAGCACCGACATTGCCCACGATCTCAAGACACCCCTCAACAGATTGTCCCTGACCATCAGCCAGGCCATCGACAGGGCGGGCCGGGGGTCGTCGATTGTCGCCGATCTCAAGCGGGCGCAGGACGAAAGCCATCACATCAACGCGACATTTGATGCCCTCCTGCGCATCGCGCAGATCGAGGCCGGATCGCGGCGGTCGCGGTTTTCCGGGATCGACCTGCGGGAATGCCTTGAAACGATCATGGAGGTTTACGCTGATGTAGCCGATGATCGAAAACAGCAATTGCGGCTATCGCTCGAACCGAATGTTGCATTTACGATGACGGGCGACCGCGAGCTGCTTATTCAGCTCTTCGCCAATCTGGTTGAGAATTCGATACGCCACAGCCCGGAGGGGGCGAAAATCTGGATCAACGCAACCCGTTCGAACGCCGCGATCAATGTCGACGTTGCCGATAATGGCCCGGGAATCCCTGTTGAAGAACGCGACAAGGTCTTCCAACGGCTTTACCGTCTCGATAAAAGCCGGACGACACCCGGCACGGGGCTGGGTTTGAGTCTGGTCAAGGCTATTCTCGACCTCCACCAGGCGAGTATTGCGTTGCAAGACAATGCTCCGGGGCTGCGGGTAAAATTGTCGTTCCCGGTTGTTCCGCCTTACAACCGCCCTGATCTGGCTGCGACTACGGCCCGCGCGAAACAATCATTCATGTCAAACCCATCTGCGGAGAACAACGGCCAATGAAGCAGCACACGCATTCGGCTCGTCGCGGCAGTTGGCGAAAACTTCTCAAAGGCAGCGGCGCGGTGCTGCTTGTCGCAGTGCTGGGCGTCGGCGGCTATTACGGCACCATGCGGTGGCAGGGTAATTTCCATACGACAATCCCCGGCGAACTTTACCGGTCGGCTCAGCCGACACCGTCGCAGATCGCGTTCTACAAGAAGACCTATGGCATCAAGACCATCATCAATCTGCGCGGTGAAAATACCGGCACGGGCTGGTATGACAAGGAAGTGCTCGCCGCCCGGGATCTTGGGGTCAAGCATGTCGACTTCCGCATGTCGTCGCGGGAAATCCTCTCGCAGGATGACGCCGCAGCTTTGCTCGCCGTGATGAAGCAGGCCGAAAAGCCGGTGCTGATCCATTGCGAAGGCGGGGCCGACCGGACCGGGCTGGCCGCGGCCCTTTACATCGCGGCAATCGCGCACGGTGGCGAAGAACACGCGGAATCGCAGTTTTCTCCGCTGTTCGGTCATTTCTCGGTTTGGGGCAACCCTGCCTATGCGATGGACATCACGTTCGAAAAACTCGAACCTTGGCTTGGCTTCCCCGATTCGTAACCCCTCAGTTCTAGGCGCGCAAAATGGATATTCTCAATTCGGTCATCCTGGGAATTATTGAAGGCATCACGGAGTTCCTCCCGATTTCCAGCACCGGCCATCTTCTGATCGCCGAGCATTGGCTGGGGCAACGGTCGGACCTTTTCAACATCGTCATTCAGGCCGGTGCCATACTGGCGGTGACCATCGTGTACTGGCGGCGGATATGGTCCCTCGCATTCGGGCTCCATCTGCCGGAAAACCGAGCCTATGTCGGCAAGCTGCTTCTGGCATTTCTGATAACCGCCGCTTTGGGGCTTATCGCCAAGAAGCTGGGCTTCAAACTGCCGGAGACCCTGCAGCCGGTCGCGTGGGCGCTGATCATCGGCGGCCTGTGGATGCTGGTGGCCGAATGGCTTGCGGCAAAACAGCCGGACCGGACTGAAGTAACGTGGCTGGTTGCCATTCTCGTCGGTATCGCACAGATCGTGGCCGGCATATTCCCCGGCACCTCCCGGTCGGCCGCCACCATTTTCATTGCCATGCTGGCCGGAACCAGCAACCGCGCAGCGGCAACCGAGTTTGCATTTCTCGTGGGCATCCCGACGATGTATGCAGCCAGCGCCTATGAATTGTACGGCCAGTGGAAAACCGGTGGCGGCAATGAGGACTGGGGCGCCCTCGGCATAGCGTTCGTCGTGTCGACCATCACCGCATTCATCGCGGTCAAATGGCTGCTCAACTACATACGTTCAAACCGCTTCACCGCTTTCGCGATCTACCGCATTCTCTTCGGGCTTGTCCTGCTCGGTGTCTCAGTGCTTGCCTGATCTGCCGCCTTTGTGGAGACGATGCATGAGCCTGACATCGTCTCCGGCCAGCTCCGAGCGCAACAGATTGAGAAGTTCAAGCTTTTCAATCACCGCCTTCGGCTGAAAGGTCGCCAGGCCGACGATGATCGCCTCGATGAATGCCAGCGTTGCCGTGTGCGTGCTGAAGGCATCGGTCTTTCCGCGCGGGATCGTGAGCGTCATATCAACTCTTGGCCCCAGCTGGCTTTCCAGCGTATCCGTCACCAGTATTTTTCCCGCATTCACGCGGTCCGCATGATCGACGAGCACGTCGAGTTCCGAATAGACCCGCCCATAGGCCATAATGAAAAGCAAATCGCCCTTCTCCATCGGCAGGAGCTGATCCGCCAGCAGAAGACCGGTCGCCGTCACTGCCCGCGCCCTCAAGCCAAACCGCGCCAGCTGGGTCGCGAAGTAAACGGCAAGCGCACTCGTGGGGCCAATGCCAAAAATGACGATCTCGCGCGCCCCGGCCAGCCTTGTCACCAGCGCAACGTAATCATCCACCGGCACATTCTCGCTGATTGCTTCGATAGCCTGGATGTGAGCCCTTTGCGTGTCTTCAAACGCCTTCTTCAGATCTCCCCCGGTTTCCCTGATGGTCTGGGTGATCCGCTCTGCCGGGTTGTCCTGTGTCTTCAAGTCATCGGCAATGGCGCGGCGCAGGGCATCAAGCCCGTCGAAACCGAGAGCCTTGGCGGTGCGAATGACGGTCGCGTCACTGGTACCCAGAGTCCTGGCAAGTTCCATCGCGGACATGACCAGCACCTGATGCCTGTTTGCGGCGAAATAAGTTGCGACCCGCCGCTCCGTCTGGCTCAGCGGAAGAGAGCCGTCATGGACCGGCCGAAAGATGGAACGTGCTCCGGACAACGTGTTCTCCATTGACATTTGTCGTATTTACTACATTATCACGTGTAATGTAGTAAATACAACCAAGCGACTCATCATCATGGACAGTATCTCGTGGAGCATAGCGGGACCAGCAATCGGCGCGGCCTTCCTGGCCTCCGTTGTCGAGGTCGTCGAGGCGTTCACCATCGTTTTGGCGGTCGGTGTCCTCAGGGGCTGGCGCCCCGCCATCGCCGGCACCCTTGCGGGCCTGGCGGTCCTTGCAATCATCGTCGCCGGTCTGGGACCGCTGCTCGATCAGGTTCCGCTGCATGGCCTGCAACTGGTCATCGGCGTTCTGCTCCTGCTGTTCGGCATGGGCTGGCTGCGCAAGGCCATCCTCCGGTCGGCAGGCATTGTTCCCCTGCACGACGAGCTTGCCGCATTTCAGGCGGAAAAGGCCAATCTCGACAAGGAGGCACAGACGCATGGCACCTCGCTCGATTGGATCGCCGGCATAACGGCATTCAAGGCCATTCTCCTCGAGGGACTTGAAGTCGTGTTCATCGTGATCGCCGTCGGCTCCGGTCGCGGCCTCGTCGGCCCGGCTGCGCTTGGGGCACTGGCCGCGTGCGTGCTCGTGTTGCTGGTCGGCGCCGTTGTCCACAAGCCCCTGTCACGCGTTCCGGAAAACACCATGAAGTTCGGCGTCGGGGTCATGCTGTCCTCCTTCGGCGTGTTCTGGACCGGAGAAGGCCTGGGTATCGCCTGGCCGGGACAGGACCTGACATTGCTGCTTTTCGCCGCCCTCTTCCTGCTGACGGGAATCGCGATGTCCTATATCCTAAGCGCAAAGCGGCAGGAGCTTTCCCGATGAATATTCTGAAGGAAGTGTTTGCGGAACTCTACAAGATGTTCCTCGGCGATGCCAAGCTGACGGCGGCCACCTGTGCCGTGGTGGCGGCGACGGCGGCCATCATCAGATGGGTGCCTGCCGTGAATACGGCCATCGTCGGATATCTGTTTCTGGCGGGATGCCTGGCGACGCTGATTATCGTCACAACCGCAGCTGCGGTCCGTTCACGCCGGCCATAACCGGACACGCCTGCGGGTGTCCGGCCACGATTCTATTCGCCTTTGCCTCAGCGCTGCTTGGGATGCAGCGTCAGTTTCATGTGGCGGTTGACATCCTTGTAGAGCAGGTAGCGGAAAGGCTGCGGGCCACCGGCATAGCAGGCCTGCGGGCAGAATGCGCGCAGCCACATGAAGTCGCCGGCTTCGACCTCGACCCAATCCTGATTGAGACGATAGACGGCCTTGCCTTCCAGCACATAGAGGCCATGTTCCATGACGTGCGTCTCGGCAAACGGGATAACCGCGCCCGGCAGCAGCGTGACAATGGTCACGTGCATGTCGTGCCGCACATCGGCCGGATCGACGAAGCGCGTGGTTGCCCATCTGCCATCCGTGTCCGGCATGACCGATGGCGCAATGTCGTTTTCATTGAGCACAAGCGGCGTGGGCAGGTCGATCCCGTCGACGGCCTCGTAGGCTTTGCGTATCCAGTGAAAACGCACGAACGTATCCGTTGTATTCACAACGGACCAATCGGTTGCAGGCGGGATAAACGCATATCCGCCCGGCTGCATGGTGTGGGTCTTGCCGGCAAGCGTCAGCTGTAGCGCGCCCTCGACGATGAACAGCACCCCTTCCGCGTCCGGGTCCAGCTCCGGGCGTGCGCTGCCGCCGCCGGGTGCGACTTCCATGATGTACTGCGAGAAGGTTTCCGCAAAGCCGGACAATGGTCGTGCCAGAACCCAGCATCGGGTCTTGTCCCAGAACGGCAGAACACTGGTGACGATATCCTGCATCACCCCCTTCGGCAGGACGGCATAGGCCTCGGTGAATACGGCACGGCCCGTCAGCAACTGGCTTTGCGAGGGATGTCCGCCTTGGGGTGCATAATAGGTGTTTCGGGACATAGGAGACTCCTCAGCTTGTCCAATAATGTTTGAGCGCCAGATGCGCAATTCCGCGGCCAATGTTACCCGCTCCTATGAACCATCTTGCAAATGAAGCAAACTCCCAATCCCTAGCAGAATCCCATTGAAATCACATGGGTCGATCAGCGCCGCTCACGCGGCGATTCCGCCCATAGTAAATCAACCGGATGCGCAGCATTTTCAAAATGATATTGAAGATGTTTTGACGATTTCGTCTACGACATTTTGTCCAAGCGGTCGCTGGCGCCATTCATGGCTTCCTGCAACTGCCTCGCAAGCCCGCGTGTACAGGCACGGACCGGCAGCCCCTTCTGCCCATCGCCTTCAAGGGGAAAAGGATCGGCATACCCGCCGGCTTCTTCGACAAGCAGCAAACCGGCAAGTACATCCCAGGCAAAGAGATGCGCCTCGACATAGCCGTCAATGCGCCCTGCGGCGACCTGAGCCAGGCCGCGCGCCGCAGAACCGAATTGCACGCACTCGCACCCCGCATCGAGCAAACGCGCCATCAAGGCCAGATAGTCGCGTGACGATGTCCTTCTGGAATAGCCCGCTTCAACCGCTGCCCGTCCCATCGTCGCGGTTGTGCTCACCCGCATGCGCTCGCCATTGCAGAACGCCCCATGGCCACGGCGCGCAACAAACAATTCCTCAGCCACGGGATCAAACACCACGCCAATCCGCGTATCGCCATTGAGGCTGAAAGCAATCGAGATGGCAAAACCGGCGATGCCGCGGGCAAAATTTCCCGTGCCGTCGATAGGATCGACAACCCACACCTGCGCGCTGATGTCTCCGCCGGACTCCTCGGTCAGAATGCCATCATCCGGAAATCGGCTCTGGATCGCATTGCGGATGAGAGCATCGATTGCGTGATCCGCTGCGGTGACCAGGTCCTGCGGCCCCTTCTCGATAATGCCGAGACCGTCAGACCCGCGGAAGTGGCGCATGGCAACCGCACCAGCCTGCTGCGCCAAAGAAACCGCGAAATCGTAACGCGCGGAAAGCGCGGCATCGCTCATGGAAACATTCATGGTTTTGCTGTGCCTGCCCGTGATTTCATGCGCCAGGCCGTGGCGGACGGCAGGCCGCCCAGTGCCGCGGCAATGCGGTCGGCATGTTCGATGAGCGATCGCGCCATCGCCGGTACCGCGGCATCCGGCAGCAGCTGTTTCAAAGTCGTCACGCTGATCGCCCCCACAGCAGCTCCATCATGTCCGAAGACACCGGCAGCGACGCAGACCACGCCTTCGTGATCTTCCTCGTCATCAATCGCATAATGCCGCTCGGTCACGAGATCGAGCGCGGCGCTCAATGCCGGTATCGAGCTGAGTGTCTTGGCGGTCCGCGCGGGGTATCCGACACGCTCCAGAATGGTCACCGCATCTTCGCGCGCCATGGCCGCAAGAAAGATTTTGCCGACTGCCGAACAATGCGGCCGTTCGCGCCGGCCAAGGGCTGCTTCGAAGCGAATGGCATCGGGTGCGTCAGCCCTGCCGATCACCACGGCCGCATCCTCGTCCCAGATGGCAACGCGCGAGGTGATGCCTATCGACTGCGTCAGCTGGCGCAGCACCGGCATGGCAACGTCGGCGATCCCCGTTCCGCTGATGGCGAGATCCCCAAGGCGCACCAGGGCCAGGCCGAGCAGATAGCGCCGCGTCATCCCCTCGCCCACATCCGTTACGATGCCGCGTGCCTTCAGCGTCTGCAGAATGGCATAGGCCGCCGCTTTCGTGATGCCGACATCCCGCGCAAGGTCGGTGAGACGCGCGCCCTCCCGCCCCGAAACCGCGATCTTGTCGACGATATCCAGCGCTCGTCCCACGCTTTGCACCCGGTAGAGATCTTCAGCCATTGCGCACAATTCCTCCTCCCTGTCATTAAACAGACACGTGTTAATAGTAAACACTGTTTCGTAATAAAAAACAAATCCTATCCAAGCAATCTCTTTGTGCCAAGGACAGGATGCTACCAGGAATGAATCATGCACGTGACAGTACTCGGAGCAG
>JANVCC010001029.1:0-11200 GCA_025345505.1 Todiramphus chloris collaris | reverse complement strand
TGTTTGTCAGGGAGGTAAATGGCTGTACTTAAGAGAGACAAAAGGACATGGCCACAGGGGGAGGGGTCCAGCCTGCTGAATAAAGGGGGTTGGGTGAAGCTTGTTTTGTTCCCTGCATTCAAGGAGGAGAAGCTGCCCTCGTGGTGCAGAGAACTCATCCCCACTGCGTCTCCTGCTCTCCCTGCTGCTTCCCGAGGATCCGGCGGGACACCGGGATCGGCTACCCAGGGGGTTCATGATACAGGCTTTCCATCGGCCATTGCCACGTGGGGACTGAGCTGGCTCTGGAGTGGCAGGGAGACCATTGCGCCCTCCCTGCTCCCCGGGAGCCCCCGAGAGGCTGGCACTGGGTTCCTGGCGCTGTTTGCTGTTACTGACGTAGTTATTGTTGTTTGTTTGTCCTGTTATATATATTTAGTAAAGAACTGTTATTCCTATTCCTCATATCTTTTCCTGAAATCCCCTTAATTTCAAAATTCTAAGCATTCGGAGGGGAGGGGGTTGCATTTCCATTCCAAGGGGGACTCCTGCCTCCCTTGGCAGACACCTGTCTTTCAAACCAAGACAGGTATTAACTCTAATCATTGAGCATTATTGGTGTTGCATCCAGTTGGTGTCCGGTGACCAGTGGTGTACCCCAGGGATCAGTACTGGACCCAGTCCTATTCAGTATCTTTATTGATTACCTGCATGTCGGGATTGAGTCTACCCTCAGTAAATTTGAGGATGACACCAAACTGGGAGGGAGTGTCGATCTGACGGAGGGTAGAAAGTCTCTGCAGAGGGACCTGAACAGGCTGGATCGATGGGCCAAGGCCAACAGTATGAAATTCAACAGGACCAAGTGCAGAGTCCTGCACTTTGGCCACAATAACCCCACACAGCGGTACAGACTGCGGGAGGTGGGGTTGGAGAACAGCATGGTGGAGAGAGACCTGGGAGTACTGGTTGACAACTGGTTGAACATGAGCCAGCAGTGTGCTCAGATGGCCCGGAACGCCAATGGCATCCTGGCTTGTATCAGGAATAGTATGGCCAGCAGGACTAGGGATGTGATTCTCCCCCTGTACTCGGCACTGGTGAGGCCTGACCTTGAGTACTGTGCACAGTTCTGGGCCCCTCACTTCAAGAAGGATATTGAGGTTCTGGAGCAGCTCCAGGGGAGAGCAACGAGACTGGTGAAGGGACCAGAAGGAAAGTCTTATGAGGAGAGGCTGAGGGAGCTGGGGTTGTTTGTTGGGGAATGGCTTGAGAACAAGGGCCACAGCTCACTGCAAGATATATTAGCAGAAGCTAGGCATGAGGCCTAGCCTAGCTGCAGGGATAGGATGTCCTTGAGGAGGAACATTAGGATAATAATAGGATAGTTTGGTTAACAGAAAGAGGGACGTTATATCAGCATAAGACGATATCAGGATGTTTTGGTCAACGGAAAGAGGAGCTATGTAGCAGCTGGGACCACCAAGGGGTGGTCGTAGGGAGAGTGTGACTTCTTGAATGGACCTATGGGAACTATCATGAATATGTATAACTCGTGTGTACTCCAATCAGCATGTATTAGTGATTAGCATAATAGTATATAAGTAGCTGCAAGTGTGACAATAAACGAAGCTTGCCTATTAATCATATTGATTTCCTGCACTCTTCCCTCGCCGTTCCACAAATGGTAACCCCGACAACGACCATGGGAGCGACGAGCGAGGAAGCACCAGTGAGCAGAGACCGGAGGGCGAAGGAGTAATGACACTGGTGTTCTGACTCTCCCGCGCCTGGGGCAATCTGCTAACAAGACGAGGTCCCGCCGCTTGAATTGGCTGCCTGATGGTAACGAGCTGCAACTGGCCAGATGCTTAGGTTTTGTGAAACGTAATGGAAAGACAGGCAGCCTATGAACTTCTGCAATGCTTCTTGGAGAAGCGGGGAGTGCAGGAGATTAATTTAAAGGAAGAATTAGCGGGGTTATTGACGTATGGTGTAGCGCAAGGCTATTTCCAGGACCCTAATACAGTATTTGATGTAGATGAGTGGCGTGGGTTTGGCGACCTCTTGTGAGCAAAGGTGATAGATGAGGATAGAACAGCTAAGAAACTGGGCTGGCTCTGGAGAGCAGTGATCAACTGTCTCAAGCAGTACCATGTTGAGCAGAAGGTTGCTGCTATGGCTAGCTCTTACCTCCAGGCAGGAGCTGCCAGGGGGGAGGGGCTGCCCAAGGCAGTGCCGGGTCGTTTAGAACTGGGGAGCGATTATGTGGCCGAGCCACCTGTATCTAGTACGATTACACTTAATCCGCCTGCTAATGATGACTTTCCCCCACCACCGCCGCCTTGCACTCCTTCGGCCCCACCATTCGTGGAACTGGAGGAGGAGGCACAGTTGGAAAATGAGGCTGCCCGGTGTCAGCAAGGGGGAGGCGAAGGAAATTCCCAGTCAAAAGGGCAACTCCCTATTGTAATGGGAGCGGACTGGCAGTCCATTGTGAAGGAAGCAATAGATGCCCGAGATCAGGACCTGCTCCGTGATCTAGATTCTTTGCAGGCATTTCCTGTTTTATATACGCAGGATGGTCAGGAAAACCCTGTTGCCAATTATAGCCCACTCGATTGGAAATTATTGTCTCAGTTACGGAGTACCGTCACAGAGACAGGGATACATGGGGAACCTGCAAAGCAGATGATTAACTATATTTGGGGAATGAGCATCTTATTACAAGAGGATATTAAGACAGTAATGCACATGATTTTGTCACAATCGGAGTTAATGCTATGGCAAGTGCACTGGCATAGTCTATGTGATGAAGCCGCAAATCAGGTGCAGAGAGCGCCTGCAGACCCCTTGAATGGTGTCACAGTAGAGCGCTTAATGGGGGTCGGGCCATATGCTAAATTAGAGAACCAGGCCCCGCTTGGCCCAGACGTATTGAAGGAGGCTATGCGGTTAGCCCGGATAGCCCTAGGAAAGGTTAGGACTACACCGCCTACCCCGTCCTATATTAGCATCAAACAAGGAAGGGAAGAGCACTTTGCTACCTTTGTAGATCGAGTAACGGAGGCAATTAACCGTGCAGACATTCCAGAGTATATGAAAGGCTGGCCAAAACATTGTTTGTATTAAATTTCCTTTGTGTGTCAGGGGACCGTGAGGTTCCCGCTGCAATTGTGCATGCGCGGGGGCCTGAGCTGCAGGAAAATGCACCTCCACTGTATGTGTGGTATCGGGACCCGCGAACAGGCACGTGGGCAGGTCCAGCCGAGGTAAAATACATGGAGAGAGGCTATATGTGTGTTCTCACCCCTACAGGTCCGCTGTGGGTGCCCAGTCATTGGACTCGACCAGCCCTGACTGACGCTCCTGAGGAAGACAAGACCACGGAGGCTGGCTCCACGGATGCCCAAGATGGCACTCCAGATGGGACTAGTGCTTAGCCTACTCAACGTCCTGAGTGTCATGGGATGCCCGGTCCCCCAGCCAAAACAAAATGTCTGGGTAACACTTGCAAATGTAACCGGGCAGGATACATTGTGTCTGGCAGTGGCCAATCCTGAGAATCCCTTTTCCACATGTTTAGTAGGGCTTCCTGTGGACACTTGGCCCTGCCTGAAGGCGCTAAAGTCATTTCCCATGTTATGCCCTACTAATTCCCGACAAGGTGTTGACATGTAGGATGCTGTCGCTGTTTATGCCGGGAGCGGAGAGATGCAGCAACATATAAATTCAGCAAGAGCAGGCAAAAGAAGCAACTTTATTAATTTACAACCCCATTTTTATACCCCAGCCCCATAGGGCGATTGGTCAGTGATCACCCATCTCCTAGGGTGATTGGTTAAATTCCTACAGCACCTATTTCAAAATATTTTTACAATGTACCATAAACAGAACTTATCAAAACACCATGTGCTAGTCTAGTTTACAAAACCGTCCTACTGTTTCTCATAACACGTGTGAGAAAGGCAGGATTCTCACAGAATATTGTGAGAACCTAGGAAAATTCCTCTGCTAGCAGCTTTTCAGCATCCACAGGATGCAACCTCAGCATGGTATCCTGTTGGTACCCAGGAACCTCAGGAACTAGAACTGTTGGGCTCGGTAAAGATGGATGCCTGTATCATGTTTAATTTTACTGGGAACCAGTAAAATTACGAAAGGTGCCAAGCCCCAGTGGGTTAACAGTTCTATCTCTGTTTACCGAAATCAATCTGCATGGTGTAATTATACTGCAACCAATTGGTTGAAATCCAGCCATGCCCCACAGATACCACCCCCGGGGATATTTTTGATCTGTGGGGATCGCGCATGGCCCGGGATACCTTCTCGAATATCGGGGGGACCAGGTTCTTAAGGGAGACTAACACTATTGACACCTAACACTACTATGATATTGAACATTTCACGGCACCGTAACAAGCGGGCTGCACACGCTTTTAATCAAGACTGTAAAGATGATGTTGATTTTTGGTCAGCTGTAAAAGTCATTGCTGCTTCATTTCTTGCACCTGGTGTAGCTGCAGCACAGGCATTAACCACGCTAAACAAATTAGGATGTTGTCTCAGTAAACAGACCAACGCCACTTCTATAGGACTATTAGCCGACATAGATAGCATTCGACACGCTACTTTACAGAATAGAACTGCCATTGATTTTTTGTTATTAGCCCAGGGTCATGGTTGTATGGAATTTGAAGGGATGTGTTGTATGAACCTTCCTGATCATTCTGAGTCTATTCACAGGAGTATTCAATCTTTAAGGGATGGAGTCAAGAAACTAAGGATCACTGATGGCTTGGACGGGTGGCTGAAAGGTTGGGGGTTGACAGGTTGGTTACTTGATCTAGTTAAGCAGGGACTGCTTGTGATGTTGGTCATCATCATCTTGCTTCTGTTTGTCCCGTGTCTCTTGCAGTGCATCAGCGGTATGATCTCCTGGAGCATGGAGAAATTTACCCATGCTGCCTGGCTTGTCCAAAAAGAAAAAGGGGGAATTGTTGGGGAGTGGCTTGAGAACAAGGGCCACGGCTCACTGCAAGATATATTAGCAGAAGCTAGGCATGAGGCCTAGCCTAGCTACAGAGACAGGATGTCCCTGAGGAGGAACGTTAGGATAATAATAGGATAGTTTGGTTAACAGAAAGAGGGAAGTTATATCAGCATAAGACGATATCAGGATGTTTTGGTCAACGGAAAGAGGAGCTATGTAGCAGCTGGGACCACCAAGGGGTGGTCATAGGGAGAGTGTGACTTCTTGAATGGACCTATGGGAACTATCATGAATATGTATAACTCGTGTGTACTCCAATCAGCATGTATTAGTGATTAACATAATAGTATATAAGTAGCTGCAAGTGTGACAATAAACGAAGTTTGCCTATCAATCATATTGATTTCCTGCACTCCTCCCTCGCCGTTCCGCAGTTGTTTAGCCTGGAGAAGAGAAGACTCAGGGGGGACCTTGTCACTCTCTACAACTACCTGAAAGGAGGTTGTAGTCAGGTGGAAGTCGGGCTCTTCTCCCAGGCAACTAGTCACAGGACGAGAGGGCATGGACTGAAGTTGCTTCAGGGGAGGTTTCAGTTGATATCAGCACTTCCTGACAGAGAGGGTGATCAGGCATTGGAATGGACTGCCCAGGGAGGTGGTGAAGTCACCATCCCTGGATGTGTTTAAAGAAAGGATGGATGTGGCTCTTAGTGCCATGGTCTAGCTGATGTGGCGGTGGTGGGTCATAGGCTGGACTTGATGATCTCAGAGGTCTTTTCCAGCCTCAATAATTCTGTGATTCTGTGTGTCTTAGAAGCAAACACTGAAAATATGCAGTTAACCTCAGACAGCGCTGTTAGAAGAGACTTAGCTGAAAAGTAAAATCAATGAACAAAATTATTTCTGTTCTAACTCAAACTAGGACAAACTCTCACATTCCTAGAGCTTAAAAATCATGCAATCACAGATTAATTTATGACAGTAGGAACTTCTGGTTGTCCTGTAGTCCAATGTGCCTACTCTGAAACTGTGACAGGTTGCTCAGGGTCTTCTCCAGATAAGTTTTGAGTATCTCCAAGGATGGAGATACCACAGTCTCTCTTAGTAGACTCCTGTAATTTTTGAATGCTACTAGGAGTCCACTTAATAAATTTGCTTTGTAATTCTACAAAACATTAGTGATTTGTCTCAGGACAGATTTTCTTTCTTTCTTTCTTTCTTTCTACAGCCAAAAATTAACCAATGGTTAAAAAAAAATGGTAAAAAAAAAATGGTTAAAAAAATCGTATAAGAAGTAATTTACTGTGACCCAGACAATCTAAAAGGTTTTGAGGTCTAGGATCACATGCAATTTGCTTTCATCCATAACTGAAATATTTTTTTGGTGTCACATAATGAAAAGCACTGCAGGTGGGATTCATTTACTTAACTAATAATACCTCTCATTCTGTTTTAAGCAGTAAGAGATTTCAAAAGCTTAGATGAAAAGTAGTAGGGGCCATGCCATCTTTGCTGAGCTGAAAATGTTTTTCAAGAAAAAATATTCCTGGTTTTTATGTGATTTTATTTCTGGAACATAGGACATTAACAGCTGTGTATTACTCCAACATATAACACAGCAATATTTTGGGGTTTTATCATAAAGGATACAAACTTCTTGCAAAATAGATCCACTGAGGTATGAAGGGGATAGCTATCTATAGTACTTTCAATCTGCTCTTTGAAAATTATATATTTATTATTATCTGTCTAACTGGGAAGAATATCAATTTCAGCTGCAGGTCGAGGAAGAAGCCCATGATGAGAAAATTCCATTGGTTGTAGTCTTATTTCCAAGATTTACATATCCATTGAACTAGACGTTCTTAATGTATGTATGGTTATCTATACAACAGTAAGTACAAACATAGATTCACTAAAACTGAATGACGCTTGCTTTGCTTTTCAGAACAGACGGACAGAAAAATGAGATGAGATACTGTAGAGGAGTTTTTGTCTAGCAACAGACATGTGAGCAATCCAGCCTTCATAAGCGAACAGAATTTGTTGCAAGAATGAGGCCTCAAGGTCGGTGAGAGAGGAAGATAGCTAAGAGAAGAACAACTCCCTGAATCCAAGAAGGAAGATAAGGGAAAAGACTGCTGTGTGCCTGCCGTGTTGACAGACAGAAGTCACCAATCATGTATAATTAAGGGTGCATGGCTTTTATGTAGTGACCAATCATGTAGAGGTTAGTAGTGCATGTTAGGAATAGTGAGATATATAAGCAACTATGTAACCCATAATAAATGGCATTCTCTTGATCACATTGGTCTGTGTGTGACTGTCCGTTATGTTCTCCCACAAGATACTGTATGTGGCTTTGGTTTTTATGTTGCATAATTCTCATTATATTAGAAAGAAATGTAAACTGATAGATAATGATGCGACCAGTATTATTGCTTTGGTAGAATGTTGCTCTGGATGTAAAATCGGGAGGGGTTGTGCGAGAAGGGACAGAGAAAGTACAAGAGACCAGCCAGAAGAGATGGAGACTGTGCAGTTAGTTGATCGTCCAGGTAGAGGGAGGCAGGGTGTCGCCTCCTCCTACTGGTTGGAGGGGAAATGAGGTTTTATCTCCTCCACCCTCTGTAGATGCATGAACTGGGCCCCACAATCCTGTAATTTATGCCCCTCTTAGAGAGGCTGTAGGAGCTGATGGCCCGGTTTTAGTGCATATCCCCTTCACTACTTCTGACTTAAATAACAGGAAAAAGGAATGTTCTAAAAGGGGGGCAAAGGATAAGCAATGGATTGATTGGATTATGTTAGAAACTATTGATTCAGACTGACAGGGACTGGGAGATGTTCATTTTTCTTTTTCCCCAGATGATCCCTTGGTTCACATACAGATGGTGAATGAAACTATTGATTTTCTATTAAGACACCGGGGCCACTCATTCAGTTGCAGCTAGTTGTGAGACCTTTAAGTAAAATTTATGCACCCATAGTTGGCGTCACAGGAAAACTAGCCCTAAAATATTTTTTAAACTGATGTAGTGTAAAATTGGACAAAAGACAGTAACTCATTAATTTCTCTATATGCCAGAGTGTCCAGTACTTCTCTTAGGAAGAGATTTGTTGTGCAAATAAAGAGCACAAATAACTTTCTCTGATAAGTCCATACATCTGCATCTTCCAAAAGAGACTGCCTGGAAGGCACAACTCTGCCTATTGACTCAAAAGCAACCAGATAACATCAACAGCCATGAGGAAATCCTGAATGCGGTGATTCCTACAGTGTGGACATCTAAACAACTTGGAAAATTAAAAAAATGCAACTCTGGTAAAAGTTGATTTAAGGCAAGGATCCCATCTGGTAAGAAAGACAATACACTATTAATCTGGAAGCCCAACTGGGTCTAGAACCACTGATAAATAACTTTATTCAGTATGGACTTTTGCAAGAGTGTCAATCTGAATACAATACTCCGATCCTGCAAGTTAAGAAACCTAAGGAAATTAACTGAATTGTGGTTGATGTATATTCAGTGGTTCCAAATCCATATACACTGTTGTGTCTCTGTCTGACAATAATGATTATTTTACAGTACTGGATGTAAAGGATGTCTTCTTCTGTATGCTGTTGGAAAAGGAGAGTCAGAAACCAAGAACAGGAAGAAAAATTCAGCTGTGCTGGACAGTGCTGCCTCAGGCATTCAAAACAGCCCTACACTATTCAGTAACATATTGTCAAGGGAATTAATTGATGAGATAATTATTGAGTAATTAATGAGTTACTTAATGAGTAATTAATTAATGAATTACTGGCTCAGACTGTGGACAACAAGAAAGCAGAGCCGGGAACGGTAAACTCTGTGGCCGGAGAGCTTTTTTTCCTTCTTTTTTTTGATGCGGACGGGGGGGTCCCTGTCTCAGGGAAGCCCGAGGGAGGTAGGAGATTTCTAGAGGGCTCGGCATTTCTCACGGGAGAGGCCAAGAGGGTGACGTGGCTCTGTTGTTGGCATTGACTGGCATACCGCGGCAAATTTAAATGCAGCGAAACCGGCAGCGCCGCTGAGACCACGGACAGCGAGAAAGCTAGCCTTCTTGCTTGTTGGCACACGAGGGCACGAGAGGGATAAAGCTACAGAGCGTAAGCTGTGCAGGGTGTGTGGCAGAGCAGAAGTGTAGGGCTGCAAGTGAGGGGATCCGAAGCGGGAGGAATCATCTAAAAGCTCTTTTTTTGCTCAAGGACTGATGGTGGTTACTTGGAGGAGAAAGACTGTGCTCCCAACACCCACCCAAAAGGAAATTGGTATGCAGGTCACAGGCTGTGAGGAATGCCACAGCCTTGCACTGGCAGCTGGCAGCAATGCTGACCATGGTTGCGTGCGGTGCGAGAAGATTAACGACCTGCTCAGCCAGGTGGTCCAGCTCCAAGATGAAGTGATGGAGCTCAGGGAAGAGGTGAGTAGATTGAGAAATACCAGAGAGAGTGAGAAGGAAATGGACTATTTCCACAATCTCATTTCTACAATAACGGAACAGCAGGTAACTCATGATGGAACAGAGGATTCTTTCATTGGGGATGTGAATCCTAGCGGAGCGGAGGATTCCATAGCCTCTCACTACCATGCCCCTCAGCATTCCCGTTGTAACCCACCTGAGCAGGGTCAAGGGCAGCAGGTCTCTAATAAACAAAACAAATGGAATAAAAAGAGCAAGAGTGTTCCTTTAATAACTACATCACTTACAGTGCCCTTGTTAAACAGGTATGGAGCTCTGCAAGAGGAACCCGTTAAGAGCAAGGTTGAGAGCTCACAAAAAACAGTTGAGCCAACAAGATCAACTCTCCCCCAGCCAAACATCAAAAATGACCCTAATAAGGGAAATCGAAGAGTCATTGTTATAGGTGATTTCCTACTGAGGGGAGTAGAGGGCCCAAAATGCAGGCTGGACCCACTTCACAGAGAGGTCTGCTGTCTCCCTGGTGCCCATGTGAAGGATGTTGCAGGTAAACTTCCCTCCCTTGTGAATGCCTCAGACTATTACCCACTTCTATTCTTTCAGGTGGGATGCAACGACATAGCAAAAAGAGGCTCACAATCAATTAAAAGAGATTTCAGGGCCTTGGGACAGATGGTGAAGAGATCAGGAGCTCAAGTTGTGTTTTCCTCCATCCCTCTGGCATTGTCCATGGAAGAGGGAATATATAGAAAGAGCCAACAGGTCAATTCATGGCTCCGGGACGTGTCACCAACACGATTTTGGTTTTTATGATCATGGCCTAGTATTCAAGGCATTGGAGCTGCGAGCACCTAATGGGATGCACTTGTCCCAGAAAGGGAAAAGGATTCTGGGTCAGGAGTTGGCAGGGCTCATTGATAGGGCTTTAAACTAGATCTGAAGGGGGAGGGGGTTAGTAATCTCACTTTTTCAACTACTTGTGATGAACAATGGGGCAGAACATCAGGGGTTAAGGAATGGAATCCACATAAGGGTTCTATATTTGGTACCCTGATGAAAGCTAGTAACATGAACAATGGGGCAGAACATCAGGAGTTAAGGAATGTGTCTTGGTTTGAAAGACAGGTGTCTGCCAAGGAAGGCAGGAGCCCCCCTTGGAAGGGAAAAATGCAACCCCCTCCCCTCTGAATGCTTATAATTTTGAAATTAAGGGGCTTTCAGACAAAGATGAGGAATAGGAATAACAGTTCTTTACTAAATATATATATAACAAGGAAAACAAACAACACTAACTACGGCAGTAACAGCAAACAGCGCCAGGATCCCAGTGCCAACCTCTCGGGAGGCTCCCGGTGAGCAGGGAGGGCGCAATGGTCTCCCCGCCGCTCAGGAGACAGCTCAGGCCTCACGTGGCAATGGCCGACGAAAAGCCTGTGTCACAAACCCCCCTGGGCAGCCGATCCCGGTGTCCAGCAGGATCCTCGGGAGACAGCAGGGGTAGGAAGAAAAGCAGGAAACGCAGCAGAGACGACCTCTCTCCAAGCTGATCTCGGTGTCCCGCCGGATCCTCAGGAAGCAGCAGGGAGAGCAGGAGATGCAGTGGGGATGAGTTCTCCGAACCACGAGGGCATCTTCTCCTCACCTCGAATGCAGGGAGCAAAACAAGCAAGAGCCCCAGGGGCTCCACCCAACCCCCTTTATTCGGCAGGCTGGACCCCTCCCCCTGTGGCCAGGTCCTTTTGTCTCTCTTAAGTACAGCCATTTACCTCCCTGACAAACA
>JANVCC010001007.1:0-16286 GCA_025345505.1 Todiramphus chloris collaris | reverse complement strand
TGGTCTCGAACCTGATCTTCTCCTACAGTGGGCAATTCTTCATTCTCCCAGACCCTGCCTTTTGTGCCTCAGGCAGTGTGGCTGGAGCACTTGCTGGTGAAGACTGGGGCAAAAATCTTGTTGAGCACCTCAGCCTTCTCCATGTTCTGGGTAACCAGGTCTCCCGTTTGCTTCCAGAGAGGGCCCACATTTTCCCTAGTCTTCCTTTTATCACCAATGTGCCTATAGAAGCTTTTCTTGTTGCCCTTGACATCCCTGGCCAGATTTAATTCAATCGGGGCTTTGGCTTTCCTAACCTGATCCCTGGCTGCTCGGACAGTTTCGCTGTATTCCTCCCAGGCTACCTGTCCTTTCTTCTACCCTCTGTAGGCTTCCTTTTTGTGTTTGAATTTGTAAAGGAGCTCCTTTTTCATCCATGATGGCCTCCTGGCGTTTTTCCCTGACATTCTCTTTGTCAAGACGCATCGCTCCTGAGCTCGGAGGAGGTGATCCTTTATTATTAACCATCTTTCTTGGGCCCCTCTTCCCTCCAGGGTTGTATCCCATGATACTCTACCAAGCAGGTCCCTGAAGCGACCAAAGTCTTCTCTCCCGAAGTCCAGGGTAGAGAGCCTGCTGTGCACGCTCCTCCCTGCCCTAAGGATCTTGAACTCCACCATTTCATGGTCACTGCAGCCAAGGCTGCCCTTGAGCTTCACATTCCCCACCAGCTCCTCCTTTTCGGAACCTCCTGGATTGCTTATCACAGAATCACAAAACGTCAGGGGTTGGAAGGGACCTCCGAAGATCATCAAGTCCAACCCCCCTTCCAGGACCAAAAAAAGGGCAGATCACTCAGAAACGCATCTAGACAGGTCTTGCAAGTCTCCAGAAAAGGAGACTCCACAACTTCTCTGGGGAGTCTGTTCCAGTGCTCTGTAACCTTCACAGTCAAGACGTTCTTCCTCATGTTGAGGTGGAACATCCTGTGTTTGAGATTGAATCCATTGCCCCTCATCCTATCACAGGACAGAAGTGAAAAGAGGTTCTCCCTGCCTTCTTGATGCCCAGCACTTATGTATTTATAGACATTAATTAGATCCACTCTCAGTCTTCTCTCCAGACCAAAAACTCCCAGGTCTCTCAGCATTTCTTCGTAAGACAGCTGTTCCAGTTCCTTCATCATCCTCGTAGCCCTCCATTGGATTCTGTCAAGTAGATCTCTGTCCCTCTTGAACTGGGGAGCCCAGAACTGAATGCAATACTCCAGGTGAGGTCTCACTAGGGCAGAGTAGAGGGGGAGGAGAACCTCCCTCGATTTGCTGGACACACTCTTCTTTATGCACCCCAGGATACCATTTGCCTTCTTGGCCACAAGGGCATTGCTGTATTGGACATAGGGGAAACTTCTAATAGCTTCTCACAGAAGCCACCCCTGCAGCCCCCCCACTACTAAAACTTTGCCACACAAACGCAATACAGCCATTCATTAATTGAGATACTTAAACTATGAACCCAAAAGCATAGTTTCTGGGTGAGTCACTTGGTATCAGTACACCGCTGGTATTAACACCCCGACATCTGCTGGAAAAGTAGCATGGCAAGCTGTATGCCATCCAGGAGACTCCTGGAGTGCATGGAGGATAAAACTCACGTCAGGTAATAGATGCCCTACCAGAGAGGATGTGATACCAGACCTGAGGGTCACCAACGCAAGTGAGCTAATCAGTGATGTCAGGATTGGAGGCAGCCTGGACTGCAGTGATCATGAAGTGGTGGAATTCACAGTCCTGAGGGATATGAGTCAGGCGAGGAGTAAAGTCAGGAACCTGAATTTTCGGCAAGCAAGCTTCTAGCTCTTCAAGGAGCTAGTCAATAGGACCCCCTGAGAAACAGCCCACAGGGACAAGGGAGCTGAGCAGAGCAGGCAGGTCTGTAAGGACACTTTCCATAGAGCACAAGAGCTCTCGATCCCCAGAGGTAAGAAATCCTGCAAGGAAGGCAAGAGAACAGCATGGCTGAGTCGAGACCTCCTGGCCAAACAAAAGGGCAAGAAGGAACTGCACAGGCCAGGGAAGCAGGGACAGGGATCCTGGGAAGAGCACAGGGACACTGCCCAGTTGTGTAGGGCTGAGGTCAGAAAGGCCAAGACACAGCTGGAGCTGAACTTGGCAAGGAATGCAAAGAATAATAAGAAGGTATGTCAACCAGAAAAGGAAGGTCAAAGAAAGCGTGTCCTCCCCTGATGAAAAAGTCTGGTGTCGTGGTTTAGGGTCAGGGCAGCCCCTTAGACCTATAACAGATGCTCTCTGTTAACCCCCTTCCCTCCCTTAAAAGGAAGGAGAAGGGGAATAAGGGAGAGAGACTTAGCAATTAGAAAAGGAAACTAGAACAGCTTTAATGAAAAGGAAATTAATAATAATAAAAATTGAATATATACAAATATATACAAAACCAGTATGGAACCCAACCCCCCTGATGGTAATTCCATCACCATCACCACTGATGCTGTGGAGCAGGCACTGGGGGAGTCCCAGGTGGGAGCTGTGTCAAAGAAAGTGTGTCCTCCCCTAATAAAAACGTCTGGCGAAGTGGTAACAACAGATGAGGAGAAGGTTGAGGTACTCAACAACTTTTTTTCCTCAGTCTTCACTGGCAACCTCTCTTCTCATGCCTCCCAAGTCAATGTACCACAAAACAGGGACTGGGGGAGGGCAAAGTCCCTCCCACTGGAAGAGACAATCAGGTTTGTGACCACCTGAGGAACCTGATGATAGAACAGGTCCTCCTAGAAGCTTTGCTAAGGCATATGGAGGACAGGGAGGTTATTTGAGACAGCCAAGCTGGCTTCACCAAGGGCAAGTCCTGCCTCACCAACCTAGTGGACTTCTATGATGGAGAGACTACATCAGTGGGCAAGGGAAGATCTATGTATGATCTATCTATCTGGACTTGTGTAAGGTCTTTGACAGGGTCCTTCACAAAATCCTTTTCTCTAAAATGGAGAGATACGGGTTTGATGGATGGACTGTTCAGTGGATAAGGAATTGCTTGGATGGTCATATCCAGAGGGTGGTGGTCAACAGCTCAATGTCCAGATGGAGATCAGTGACAAGTCATGTTCCTCAAGGGTCAATACTGGGACCAGTGCTGTTTAATATCTTCATCGATGACATAGCCAGTGGGATCAAGTGCACCCTCAGCAAGTTTGCAGTTGACATGCCAGAGGGATGGGATGTCATCCAGACAGACCTGGACAAGCTTGAGAAGTGGGCCCATGTGAACCTAATGAGGTTCAAGAAGGCCAATTGCAATGTCCTACACCTGGTCTGGGGCAACTTCCAATATCAATACAAGCTAGGGGATGAAGGGATTGACAGCATCCTTGCAGAGAAGGACTTGGGGATACTGGTGGATGAAAAGCTGGACATGAGCCAGCAATGTGCGCTTGCAGCCCAGAAGCCAATCTCATCCTGGGCTGCATCAAAAGAAGTATGTCCAGAAGGTCGAGGGAGGTGATTCTGCCCAGCTATTCCACTCTGGTGAGACCTCAACTGGTGCACAAGAAGGACACAGACCTGTTGGAATGGGTCCAGAGGAGGCCACAAAAATGATCCAAGGGCTGGAACACCTCTCCTCTGAAGAAAGGCTGAGAGAGTTGGAGTTGTTCATCCTGGAGAAGAGAAGGCTCCAGGGAGACTTTATTGTAGCCTTTCAGTACTTAAGGGGGCCTGTCAGAAAGATGGGGACAGTCTTTTTATCAGGGCCTCTTGTGACAGGACATGGAGTGATGGTTTGAAACTAAAAGAGGGAGATTTAGACTAGAGAGAAGTAAGAAATTTTTTACAGTGAGGGTGGTGAAACAGTGGCACAGGTTGCTCAGAGAGGTGGTCGATGGAAACATTGCAGGTGAGGTTGGATGGGGCTCTGAGACACCTGATCTAGTTGGAAATGCGCTTCCCCATGGCAGGGGGGTTGGAATAGATAACCTTTAAAGGTGCCTTCCAACCCAAACCATTCTATGATTGCTGTCACTGGCATCAAACTGTTAGGAGTAGGATGGATTGAGGTTCCCCTCCCCCAGAAACTTTAGTTTAAAGCCCTCTTCACCAGCTTTGCAAGCCCATGACCGAAGATGCTCTTCCCCTCCTTTTCACGGATCTAGATAGGCTGGATCACTGGGCCAAGGCCAATTTTATGAGCTTCAATAAGGCCAAATGCCAGGTCCTGGCCTTGGGCCACAACAACCCCCAGCAGCGCTCCAGGCTGGGGGAGGAGGGGCTGGAGAGCTGCCAGGCAGAGAAGGACCTGGGGGTGTTGATTGACAGCTGCCTGAACACGAGCCAGCAGTGTGCCCAGGCGGCCAAGAAGGCCAGTGGCATCCTGGCCTGGATCAGGAATAGTGTAGTCAGTAGGGGCAGGGAGGTGGTCATTCCTCTGTACTCAGCTTTGGTGAGGCTGCACCTCGAATACCGTGTCCATTTTTGGGCCCCTCTCTACAAGAAGGACGTTGAGGTGCTGGAGAGGGTCCAGAGGTGGGCTACAAAGCTAGTCAAGGGTTTGGAGCATGTGTCTTATGAGGAAAGGCTGAAGAATCTGGGGCTGTTCAGCCTTGAGAAAAGAAGGCTGAGGGGAGACCTTATTGCCCTCTACAAATACCTGAAGGGAAGTTGTAGCAAGGCAGGAGTTGGTCTGTTCTCCCTGGTGACAAGGGACAGCACAAGAGGAAATGTCCTGAAGTTGACCCAGGGGAGGTTCAGGCTGGATATTAGGAAGCATTTCTTTCCAGAAAGGGTTGTCAGGCATTGGAATGGCCTGCCCAGGGAGGTGTTGGAGTCACCATCCCTGGAAGTGTTTAAGATGTGGTTGGATGTTGTGCTTAGGGATACATGGTTTAGTGGTTTTGATAGGGCTAGGAGTAAGGTTGGACTTGATGATCTTGAAGGTCTCTTCCAGACAGAACTGTTCTATGATTCTATGATTTTATGACAGATTGACCCCAGTAGACGAGGTTTCTCAGAGCAAGTCCCATGATATAAGTAGCTGAACCCCTGCCAGTGGCACCAGTCCCATAACCAGTTGTCGATGTCCATATTCAACTGGCCCTCCCAAGCCCCTTCCCTTTGACTGGGAGGAGGGATGAAAAAACTACCTATGCTCCCAAAAGAAAATAGGGTTTTTAAAAAATATATCTTTTTTCCATAACTGAAGAGTTTTGTGTTTTCATCTAACCCCAGAAATCCTATTTCTAGATCTGTTTTGCACCTCCTTCTTATCACCCTTTCTTCCTGCTCACAATATACACATGCTTTCTTTTTCTGTAGTTGAATCTATATCCTTTGCCTCTTTAAATGCAATTCCTTTTTTTGGTTTTTAAACTCACTGTATAAAAGCTTTGCATTTTGTCTTAAATTTGTCCTCCTATTCCATCTTGCCCACACTTTCACCTGACACCTTTTTTAAAACTATTTCTGACATCTCTAATGACCCCTTCCTAGCCAAAGATTAGAACTAAAAATGTCCTCATCCTAATAGTCAACCATAATCATCTTGAAATCTGTGTTTACTCCTGCTCTGTCCTACTTCTCTTCCTACTTCTGTAACTGTCCAAACTTAATCCTATCTCCAATTTTTCCCATGTTCTCTGAAGACCATCTCCTCACATTTCACACCTCCTGGTACTCTGATTCACAAACAAGTACAAGTCCATACAGATGAGTCAAATATCTCTTAACTTCTCTCAGTCTTTCTTTTATCATACTTATATGCCTCTCTAGCCATCAATCAAGCAGATTAAAATGATTTTTTTTCACCCTCAAGTATGCTTCCACTTAATTACAGAGGATATGTAATCCTCTGTAGCCTATTCTATGACATTCTACTTCTTTTACTGACTGCTTGTTTACATAAACTATATTATTTTACTTTCAAAGTTGTCTATGGCCCATCTCTATATCTGTTTTCAACCACCATCAGAGTGTCAACACCTATACACAGTGTGATCTTCTGGTCTGTTTCCACTGCCTAATTTTTACCTAAACTCCAAGTCAACTTCTGAGATTATGCTAGTGCCACTTCCTTTACGCTTGATTTGAGCTCTCATAAAACTCTGCAAAACATTCTCCTTTAAACTCTTCTATATAATGCATATCAAAACAGATAGCCATTCAGAGATTTTTTTGTGTGTGTGTGTCTCATGTCAGTGAACAGCAACCCCCTTCTCTTATTTGTTTCCTTATTTCTTGTTTATTTTTTAGAATTAAGATTTAAAGTAGAAGCCATCTTGGCCTTGTACAGTACATAACACAAAGGGGTCTGATCAAAGACTAAACCTATCTAGGTACTATAATACAACCACATCATTCATATCACAGATATAATCATTAACCAAATTGTTTACTTTCACTTTTGAAAGATCAGTCCATTTTGAAAAGATATACTAAAATGAATCTGTAATGTTAATGACCCAACAAATGCAAGTCAATTCTTAGCACATTAAGCTACAATAAAAATAAAAAAACATCAACAGGATCTTTATCCAGTTCAACATACACCATTTAAGTAAGCATTATTCCTTTTTATAAACATGTACATTATTCAGTAAGTTTTTTAAATGTGAACAATTATTACTTATTCTTCAACTTTATTTATACGCAGACTTCTCAACAGCAAAGTTATCCAGTCAACTGCACTCAGTTCTAGTTAAGACAGAACGACTTTCAAAACTAACTTGGCACTTTCAGCTATTTGATCTCTACCAGTACATGACTGTTCTAAGTGATTATAAATAAAGCTTCTAAAAAGGTGGAATAACTGGCAACTGAGACATGTTTTCTTAACAAGTGCATAGCAATTGTATAATACAACTATAGTTTTACTCAGAAAATCTTTCAACGAGAAGAATTTCTGACAAATCCAATATCTAAATAACAAAGCGATTGTTATTTTCCTATATCATTAATCACAAACACCCTTCCAGGTTTATTGCAGAAAAAAACCCCCACCCTAACTTGCAATTTAAGAATAGGAAGATCATGTTTCTAAATTGAACCTCTCAAAATCACATATCACAAACCACGTCAAATTGATTGCACATAAGATAGTAAATGACAAAAAAGAAAAAAAAAAGTACAATTTATGCAACAAGATTGGTGGAGTCTAACTAAGAAAAGCAGACAGTTGAGAACATTACTACATGATTACCTAGAACAAATCCACAGCAATTCAAGGTGTTCACATCCTCAGAAAGAAATTTATCTGAACAGCCCAAGACAGATTTAAGTTAAGCAAACTGTTTTTGCACTGAAACAGCTGAGCATGTTCACACACTGGAACTGGCTGAGAGCAAGGATGAGGGCTCACAAAAACCAGTTGAGCCACCAAGATCAGCTCTCCCCCGGCCAGCCATCAAAACTGACCCTAATGAGAAAAGTCAAAGGGTCATTGTTGTAGGTGACTCCCTACTGAGGGGAGTGGAGGGCCCGATACGCAGGCCAGACCCGCTTCACAGAGAGGTCTGCTGTCTCCCTGGTGCCCATGTAAAGGACGTTGTAGGTAAACTTCCTTCCCTTGTGGGTCCTTCAGACTATTACCCACTTCTGGTCTTTCAGGTGGGAAGTGACAACGTAGCAATTAGAGGTTCACAATCAATTAAAAGAGATTTCAGGGCCTTGGGACAACTGGTAAAGGGATCAGGAGCTCAAGTTGTGATCTCCTCCATCCCTCTGACATAGGCTATGGAAGAGGGAATATCCAGGAAGAGCCAACAGGTCAATTCATGGCTCCGGGACTCGTGTCAGCAACAGGACTTTGGTTTTTATGATCATGGCTCAGTATACAAAGCTTTGGAGCTGCGAGCACCTAAGGGATGCACTTGTCCCAGAGGGGGAAAAGGATTCTGGGGCAGCAGTTGGCAGGGCTCATTGATACGGCTTTAAAATAGATTTGAAGGGGGAGGGGGTCAGTAATCTTACATTTTCAATTGCTTGTGACAAACAGTGGGGCAGCACATCAGGGGCTGAGGAATGGAATCCTAGTAAGGGCTCTCAACTTGTTGCCCCGAGGAAAGCCAGTGACGATGCACTGGGACACTCCATAGGAGTCAAAGGGGATTGGCACAAGAGGGTGATCCAGCCAGCCCAGCTGAAGTGCCTCTATGCAAATGCACGCAGCTTGGGCAATAAACAGGATGAATTAAGGGCCACTGTGCTGCTGGAAAGCCATGGCATAGTGGCTGTTACTGAAACTTGGTGGGATGATTCCCATGACTGGAACATAGGGGTAGATGGATATAAGCTGTTCAGGAAGGACAGGCAGGGTAGCAGGGGAGGAGGTGTCGCCCTCTACATCAGTGACCAGCTGGAATCCATGGAGTTACCTATGGGGAAGGACGATGAGCCGGTTGAGAGTGTATGGGCTAAGATTAAAGGGAAGTCAGGGGAAGGTGATGTTACGGTAGGGGTCTGCTACAGGCCACCTGAACAGCAGAGCCAAGAGGATGAGGCCCTCCATAGGCAGATAGAAATGGCTTCGTGTTCACAGGCCTTGGTCCTTGTAGGGGATTTTAACCTCCCTGACATCTGCTGGAGAGATAACACAGCAAGGCACCAGCAATCCAGGATGTTCCTGGAATGTGTAAATGACAACTTCCTCCTCCAAATGGTGGAGGAACTGACAAGGAAAGGGGCTATGCTGGACCTTGTTTTGACCAACAGCGAAGAGCTGGTGTCTGATGTAAAACGTGGGGACAATCCTGGCTGCAGTGATCATGAAGCAATAGAATTTAAGATCCTCAGGGCAGCTAGGAGGATGTACTCCAAGCTGACGAACCTGGACTTTAGGTGTGCAGACTTTCATCGCTTCAGGGATCTGCTGGCCAAAGTGCCATGGGACAAAGCCCTAGAGGTTAGGGGGCCACAGAACAGCTGGTTGACATTCAAGGATCACCTTCTCAATGCCCAGGAGCAAACTATACTGGCAAAGAGAAAGGCAGGAAAGAATGCTAGGAGACCTGCCTGGATGAACAAGGAACTCCTGGACATGCTGTCACAAAAAAAGAATCTCTACAAGGAGTGGAAGGAAGGACAGCCAGAATGGGGGGCGTACAAGGAAGCTGCTCAAGCAGCAAGAGACCTGGTCAGGAGAGCTAAAGCTCAGTTAGAATTAAATCTAGCCAGGGAGATCAAGGGAAATGCCAAAAATTTCTATAGGTATATGAATGGAAAGAAAAAGACTAGAGAAGGTGTGGACCCCCTCAGAAAAGAAACTGGAGAACTGGTGGCAAGTGATGCTGAGAAGGCTGAGGTTCTCAATGACTTCTTTTCCTCAGTCTTCATTGGCAAGGGCTCCAGCCACAGCCCCAGAGTCACAGAAGATAGTGGAGGGCATTGGATGAAAGAAGTGCCCATTGCAAGTGAAGATCAGGTTCGTGACCATCTGAAGAACCTGAAAGTGCACAAGTCCATGGGACCCAACAGGATACACCCACGGGTGCTGAGAGAACTGGCGGATGAGGTTGCTAAACCACTATCTATTATATTCCAAAAGTCATGGCAGTCCGGTGAAGTCCCCACTGACTGGAAAAGGGGAACTATAACCCCCATATTCAAAAAGGGAAAGGTGGATGAACCTGGGAACTATAGGCCAGTCAGCCTCACTTCTGTGCCTGGTAAGATCATGGAGCAGATCCTCCTGGAAGCACTACTGAGGCAGAAGAATAAAGACAAAGTTATTGGCTACAACCAACATGGCTTCACCAAGGGCAAATCATGCCTGACTAACCTGGTGGCATTCTATGAGAAGGTCACAACTTCAATAGATGGGGGAAGAGCAAGCGACGTCATTTACCTGGACTTGAGCAAAGCCTTCGACACTGTCCTGCATGACATTCTGGTCTCCAAGCTGGTGAAATATGGATTTGATGGATGGACAATTCAGTGGGTAAAGAACTGGCTTGATGGCCGCTCCCAAAGAGTGGTTGTCAATGGGTCGGTATCCAAGTGGAGACCAGTGACAAGTGGAGTCCCTCAAGGATCAGTACTGGGACCTGTCTTGTTTAACATCTTTGTCAGCGACATGGACAGTGGCATTGAGTGCACCCTCAGCAAGTTTGCCGACAATACCAAGCTGTGTGTGGCGGCTGACACGCTGGAGGGAAGGGATCCATCCAGAGGGACCTTGACAGGCTGGAGAGGTGGGCCCATGCCAACCTCATGAAGTTCAACAAGGCCAAATGCAAGGTCCTCCATCTGGGTCGGAGCAATCCCAAGCACCGATATAGGCTGGGCAGTGACTGGCTTGAGAGGAGCCCTGAAGAAAAGGACTTGGGAGTGCTGGTGGATGAGAAGCTCAACATGAGCCATCAGTGTGCTCTTGCAGCCCAGAAAGGCAATCTCATCCTGGGCTGCATCAAGAGAAGCATGGCTAGCAGGTCGAGGGAGGTGATTCTCCCCCTCTGCTCCACTCTGGTGAGACCTCACCTGGAGTACTGAGTCCAGTTCTGGAGCCCCTGTTACAGGAAGGATATGGATGTGCTGGAACGTGTCCAGAGAAGGGCCACGAGGATGATCAGAGGGCTGGAGCACCTCTCCTATGGGGAAAGACTGAGAGAGTTGGGGTTGTTCAGTCTAGAAAAAAGAAGGCTCCAGGGAGACCTTATTGTGGCCTTCCAGTATCTGAAGGGGGCTACAAGAAAGCTGGGGAGGGACTTTTTAGGCTGTCAGGCAGTGATAGGACTAGGGGGAATGGATTAAAACTAGAGATAGGTCAATTTAGATTAGACATTAGGAAGAATTTCTTCACCATGAGGGTGGTGGGACACTGGAACAGGTTGCCCAGAGAGGTGGTGGAAGCCCCATCCTTTTAAGGTTTTAAGCCCAGGCTGGATGGGGCTCTGAGCAACCTGCTCTAGTGGGAGGTGTCCCTGCCCATGGCAGGGGGTTTGGAAATAGACGATATTTAAGGTCCCTTCCAACCCTGACAATTCTATGATTCTATAATTCTATGGTTTTGTTTTCAGAATTAGTATATTTCAAGTGAAATATACTCCAAAATAAGATAATCTGTGACTGATTCAGAAATTAGCTTCCACATATTCCAGAATGTTGGTATTTTTCCTACTGTATCATCTTTAAAGTTGCCCCCCTGCAACCAAAGTGTAGATGCAGCTACACCATTATAATTAAAACAAATTCCACAGATGGGACTTATACTGGCAGAATTTCCAATATGGATAGCTGTGGAAGGTATTAGTTTCCAGGTGTGAAAATTTAAATTTTGAGTAGAAGTGTTGTTGCAGTTAAGGAACTAAGGCTATTTGCACAAGTGTGGTTTGAATAAGAGGTAAATGTATATCATTTTTGTATTGCAAAACAAAACAAATAGTCCAAAAGCATGATCCCATTTTCCCAGATGTAACATCTGGTATAGTAAAAAGACATTTCATTTTCTCTCTCTGCATCTAAGCTTGGTTTAAATATCTAATGCCTACCTAATAACACAGATGAGGAAAAAGCATCTTCATATTCTGCCTCTAGATACAAAAAAAAAGTTAACTTTTTCATTGTTTTGTTGTAGTGAATTGTTCAAATTACATTTTTTAAAGACATTATGAAAAGCACAGCTAATTGGCTTGGCAAAAGCCCCTACATTTTCCTTCACTAATTCACTGACAATAAAAATCCATTTCAAATACTCTTCGTGTTTATCTTCTGTCAGTTCTAAACAAGAACTCCTTTTCAATACTCACATCTGCCTTGCATATTGGAGACAAGTTTGCAGTGCAACTGTAGCAAAGCCAGTTTATTAAAGTCGTATTTGTTAATTTCTTTTCTTATTATTTCAGAGAGCACTGCTATTAACACAGTCTATTTCTTGTAAGGTAAGGAATAAACAGCAGACAGCTTTTGTGAGACTAAATATTTAAAGTAACCTGACTGAACTTGCTCTGAAGTGGATCAGAAGCATTCACAGGATCTATTTCAGTGGGGGTTCAGTAACTTCCAGAGCAAGGTAAATAAACAGCACAGGAACTTCTTCAATTATTCTAGATAAATCCAGAAGAGTCATGCTTGTATAAGGGTTGAAACAAATCAACAGTTCAGTATTTTTCTGGTATTACTTGATTTCTTTGTATCAATAGGTGGGTTTCTACAGCAAAAATCAAGCTTCACTACAACCTATCCATACCGCACAATGATGGAGTTACTGGAACACTTACTGAACAATGATAATAGTTACATTAACAGGAACACTGCAAAAATGTTACCATTTTGGGTAACAGCAGTATATGTTCACATGTCAGTTTGCTTCCACCTTATTTGTGGAAACTCTCCAGAAGGAATGTTACAATTTAATGGTGAAGATTCTTCTATTACTATTACATTATACTTGTTTCTAAGAATTGTTTTAAGATACATTTAAGTTTAAAAATGTTTCCTAGTTCCTAAATTCTCAAATGATTGTAATCACACATACCAATGCCAATCCCTATTCCAATCAAATTGCCTAGGGGTAACTAATACACAAATATTTTAAGTTACCATGAGAGAGACAAAATGCTAATGCAACAGCTATAAGTACATAAGGTGGACACACATTCAAGTAAGTCCAGGCCAGGTGTCACAAACTCTAAGTCAGCTTAAAGACACAAGTCTCTACCCTTAGTACCACATTGCCTCTTCCTTTGCACCAACACAAATGCTTGTGTGATCTCTCAATAAACCAGATCTCAAGTCTCTTTCAGGTTAAAGCCAACCTTCCTTAATACATTAGTTTTATTTGGATTAGTTCTACAAGGTAGCTCCTCACACAAATACTAGACAAAGGAAGAAGCATGGATAGAGGACAACTGATGTTTTTAACAACAATAGTAATTTAAAACATATATTGAAAACATAGCTTCACACACCAGAGAGAAGTATAACAGGCCTTATAAACCAGACCATGGTACCCATTTTCTTGGTGTACTATTTTTTTAAATAAAGCCTTTTTATACCACTGAATAACTGCAATCATCATTGTCTTACACTACACAATAATAATTTTTTTTTTTTAAAGAGTGACATATATTTTTTAAATGAGAGAAAAATAATGTACTTAACCAAATTTAACTCAAATGGAAAAGAAAATTATAGGGGGTACAGCTCCTCCAACCAGAACCTAGTTAGGATACCGCACAAAAAGATGCCTACTGTGAACTCTTCAATGAAATGATGTCAAGACTCTTAATGTAACAGTCACATTAAAGGCAGAATTTTGCAGTAGCATGCCTGAGCACTTCTTTGTCACAAATGTCTGGACTGGAGGGGCGGGTGGGAGGGAAGAGTTCTGGTATGTGATATATTTGGTACCCTTTCTGTAACAGCTGTGTTGAGTATCTATTCCGAGATGAACTAGATAGAGTTCTAATGAAGTTTTCAAAGTAGGAAAGCAGTTTATAGTTTAGGATAGGGCAGCTTTCTACATGTCAGCCTCCATAATCCTCATACTGTAAAAACGAAATTTCCAAGGGTTTAAGGAAAACACAAACACTTTTCCACTTATGTTAATAATACAAGTATTATTATCAATCTCCCTAATAATTCCATCTACACCTAAAATCTTTGAAACTAAGGAAAAGAGCAAAGAATCTTCAACTGAAAACTCCTATCTTGTAAAAGCTTTACTAAACCAAGAAACATACACAAATAAATATGCCAAACAATCCTCAAATAAATATTACTACTTAAAGCCGAAACAATGAGATTTGCTTTTTGAAATTCGGGGCAGTGGAAAAAAAGCAGAAGCATGTGCAATCATATGGAGAACTTGATATCATCTGAAATACAGATTAAAACAGCTTTAAAAAAACACAGAAATTTGAATAGATGTAGGGGCTTCTGACCACCACAGATAAACCCTGGAAAAACACTTTAGCAAGCTGTTACTGAAATGTTTTGCCAGAATGATAATGAAAAAAAACCATGATGGATCCCAGTTTTAAAACTCCTATGAATGAGGTCTGGCTCTCCAGCAATTCACATGATTTCCCGCATGATCACAACGCATCTACAATACTTCCAAAAGCTCATTTTGTATTTTTCCTAAAAATTTCTTCAAAAAGTCTTTCTAGAGTGCTAGAGTTCAACTGTGTTATTCAAGGACACCAACAATGTTTTCCCTTCAAACATATTACTTCTGACATTATTGTTCATATCAATTTCCAATGGAGAACATTCTATCTTGAATCGATTTTTCAAAAGCTTTGATTTCAGATATCTTCAGAGAGATAAAACAGAACATACTATTTTATCTTAAAGGTAATTAATTTAATATAACACTTACCTGTGCAGTTTCTGTCATTTTCTGTTCAAAGACAGATTTAACCGCAGCATATTTCTCCACATATAGCTTATAGGTATCAGTAGCTTTTTTCGATTTAACTTTTGCCTATAGATTAGTACAAAAAGAATGTCAACTGTCACACATCCAATCTGATCCAAGGCTTTTAAAGTCACTATTAAAAGAATGTCTGGGATGACTTATAAAAGTATTCAGGGGCATATCAAACCAGTGAAGTGTCATACCAAAATTTCACCACTAAATAACTCTAATTCAAGCCATTAGATTTCTATTTAAAGCTATATATAAATGACATAAAAACGTAACAAAGCAATTACCTCATTAAAATCCCTTCCCCTTATCAGCAATGACTAACTTATCCTTGTTTTGAAATAAATATTTTACAACTTGTATTGCTGAAGTTAACTGATTAGCTCATGTCAAGTACTTAGATCTGCAACAGAAAAACAGGAAGAAAGCAGGGCTGGAATACTGAGCAAGCAGTTATTAGTGAAACTCTGAAAGAGCTAATGGCAGAAAACACAAGATGGTGCAGTTCTCTGTTATAAGTGAAGGAAGAAATATAAGGGAAAAGACATTCAAAAGTACAGGTGTTACATCAGTGAAAATTTTAAGATTAAGAGATATTTGAAAGTGAAGTTCATGTAGAACATAATGATAGCCATATTTATTCAGCTCAAAGTTGTTTATAATAGTCTTTTGTGGCTTTATAATGTATTGATTTATTTCATTATTTGTTGCTAATGGAGCAAAATGTTCTTTTTGTGGGCTTAATATTCTTAAGACAAAAAGAAATACAGGAGAATCCCAATATTACATAGACAACAAAACTGAATGAAATGATTGATTTTGGTAGAGAAAAAGCTATTTTCAAAGTCTACAGCATGACAAACACGAGATTAATTTTTTTAAAACTTTGATGCTATTTCCAATTTAAAAGCCAATTAAAAATTATTTGCCTTGACCATGAGGGATCTTTTTTCTAGCTTGTGTTCAGCATGCTTACATTTATCTCATTGAAATTTCTCATCAGCTGTAATTCAACAGTATTCCTGAATTAATGACATCAGTAAAGACAGTTGTATATTTACTATTTGTTCTAGTTCTGAATAGCTTTCATCCCCTCTTTCAGATAAATTTCAGCTGTCCCACAGTAAAAACGAAAATTATTTCTCACTTGCAATAACTAGTAAAGCTGACCACTACCTATAACTTTCAAACAAAATAACATGAAAATGCTCTCTGGAAAGATATAGTTATATTCTGCAATTTCCAAGAAAAAAAAAAAAACTAAAAATTATGAGTAACAGTATAGTGTTAGCACTTGTTCACCTGAGGAAACATCAACCTGGATTTCAAAGGAAGAGGAATCAAAGCAACAGTTCCAGTTTTCCAGTTACAGAGAAAGGTTAAGCAGATCTTGCTCATGTAAACCCAGCATAACACAGCATGAAAATGCTTCATTCTATGAAGAGCCGCTGCTTTCCTGTGGTGTTTGTCTCTGATTTATGTTGCACTGAATTGGGCAGCGAGTGTGTCTCTGTACTACGGGCATTACATAGTGGATTTTATTACTAGGAATACTTTTGGTTTCATCTCGGGAAGTTATACTGCTCCCCACTATGCTAATCTGACTACACCAGACTTTAGAACTCCAATTTGTGAGGATTGTGGACATGGTTATTACCAAAAGATCATATTATTGCTATTATTTTCTAATGTCTTCACTGTATGGTGTCAGATTAGTCATCAGTGCAGTAACACAGGTCAGGTAGCCACCAAAAAATGCACAGTGCATGCCGCTTCCCTGCAACGGTCTATGATATGCTCTGTAGTTATCCAGAATTCACAAGGTTCTGTGATATGCTGGAAATCTGCTGTGACTGTTCAGGCTCCACAAGCCCTCCCAACGATCCCTGTTGCTGCGCCAGCTCCAAACCCAAGCACCACGGCTACTCAGTCTCCGC
>JANVCC010000996.1:0-11538 GCA_025345505.1 Todiramphus chloris collaris | reverse complement strand
AACTTATATGTTGCTGCGTCTCTCCGCTCCCGGCATAAACAGCGACAGGAAGGACCTATGGATCTAATAACGTGGGGAAGGGTTTATGCTTGTATTTCTGCAGGTAGTCGGACACGATGGGTTTCTTCGAGGTGTGTTCGACCTTATGTTGTTTCATCATCATTGCACATTCCGTCCAAGTCCTCACAGCTATGGTCTTGGGCTAATAGCAGAAAATCAATTGCAGGCTGGTTCTGAAGGGTGGCATGATGCACAGAGTCAACATCTAAAAGCAACTCAGTTCAGGCACGGGAGATGGCATTAGACTGTTTTGCCAGCCAACATCATAATTTATTAAGCTGCATTAAGGCCGCAGCAGAATCTTTGTCAGGCGCAAAAAACTGAAGCTGCTATGGTGTCACGGTTTAGGGTCAGGGGGCCTTAGACCTATAATAGATGCTCTCTGTTAACCCCTCTCTCCCCAAAAAGGGGAAGAGAAAGGGAATGAGGGAGAGAGACTTAGCAATTAGAAAAGGAAAATAGAACAGCTTTAATGAAAATGAAAATGAAAATGAAAATAATAAAAATGGAATATATACAAAACCCGTATCAAACCCAACCCCCCTCATGGTAATTCCATCACCGTCATCACTGATACTGTGGAGCAGGCACCAGAAGAGTCCCAGACTGGGCCCTGCAGCAGATGGGAGTTGTGTTCAGGAGCTGGATTCTGGGACCAGATTCAGGAACACCCCGACTGGGATTGAAGGCAGAACGGATAGAGTCCTGCTTGGGTGCTCCGAGGAAGGAACTGAAAGAGGACCCGAGCCAAGACAAGCAAAGCTGTCAAAGCAGTCCAAGAGGGGAGAAGAGTCCAAAGACCCTTTGGATCCCTCAGCGTTGTGCCGAACATGACATATATGTGATGGAATCCGTCGTTGGTCAGTTTAGGGTCACCTATTCTGTCCACTCCTCCCTCCAAGCACAGCCTTTCACTTTCTGCACCCTCCCAGTGTGGTACACAACTGTGGGATTATTCCTGGAGGAAAACAGGCATGCCTGCTATCAGCAAGACTTTGTGGGAATTAATTGGGCTGCAGACAACGACCTTGAGTTATGCTTGAGAATGGCAAAGGAGGAAGCACAAAGCAGTGAAGCAAGAAGATAAAGAAGAAGAACGTAGACGATAACCAGGATGGGGGATGGTGATGGAGGCGGTATAGGAAAGCCAATGATGTATTAGTTTAGGATGTGTGAACAGTGTGTGTTTAGAGTAGTTAACCAATAGCTGTTAGTGGTAGCGCGTGTACAGGAAGAGAAATTGTATATAACCCTGGCGAAAACATGAATAAAGGACCCTCAACTTTGATCATATTGGTCCGTGTTGATTCTATTCAGCTCCCGCAAGTGTCGCCCGAACAGGGACCTTCTTGCTGCCATTCTACAAAGGATTACGAGCAGCTGGAACGAGAAGGGAAGAAAAAGCCACGGGAGGACCGACCGTCAGTCCGGCTGCCCTGGCCAGTGCATCCACAGAGACGGAAAGACAGCTGTTGACTTGATACAGGGATCTCGCCCAGAGGAGGTGAGCGGTCGGGGGAGGAGATGGGTAATCCACTCAGCAAAGAGGAAGAAGTGGTGTTAAAGCTCCTCCAACATATTGTCTCCGAGAGAGGAATTAAATATGATGAACTATCTCTCAAGCACCTCCTGCAGTGGAGTAAGGAGAGAAATTTATTAACAAGTGTGGGTACAGACTTTGAGCTGAGCACTTGGGAAGCTATTTGAACTTCCCTATGGGACGAAATATCAGATGGGTCTAAGGACGCTAAACCGTTAGTGACCCTCTGGAAACTCATTCGCAATACTTTGCAAGAGATGAAAGCAGAACACCTCAGCTTTAGCTCGTCCCAGCCTCGTCTGGGATGGCAACAAAAGGGAAAAAGTCAGATGATAAGTTGGAAAAACTCCACTACTAGAATAAGTAGTAAAGTAGGTATGTTTATTCCAGCACTGGGACGCATGGGGGATAATTCCTCCAAAGTCATGTGTCAGCTTAGTATATATTGGGTTACATGTTCCATATTCATTAAGCTACACAATAGGCCTATACATATTCATTACCCAGCCCCGCCCAGCCTCACTTCATATTATAATGAACCCAGAAGTCATTTGCATCTGCATTGCGCTTGCCCAGTGTCATCTGGTGGTCGTGGGTAGGGGTCTCCGGGATGAATTAAGAGTCTTCCTCGTTCTAAACTTTTCACCTCACTTTTCTGCGCATGCTCTTTATGTCCCTGGCCCGAGTTCAAACCTCAAGGCTGGTTTAGGCTGTTTTCTGTTGCTTTTGGGTTCGAGAACAAGGACCTGGGTTGAGAGTCTCTCCATTATCAGTAATTCCTTATTCTCTCATCCTGCTTTGGTAGGCATAACAAATGTTGAGCTAGCTGTGTGCACTGCCCTCAACACATATCTTCCCAGGGAATCATTTAACCTCTGCCTCTCTCCCCCCTGATTCAGTCCCCCCTTTTCTATCAAGTTAGTAAATTCTTTTACTAATACATACATTTTTCTTCTAATAATCTTTTATGATAAACTTCCTTTAATGCTTTTCCATGTGCATTTGACAAGATAGTTAAAACTGATAGCCTCTTTAGCATTCTATAGTTACAAACAAGCAACGCGATAGACAACACAAGACAAACACTCACCAAAATTAATAAAACTATTATGGGGTGGCATAACATATTCAGAATGCCAGTTGCAGTAGGTGACCACCCAAAAAGTGCGTCCCACCAGTTATGACTTGCATCTTGTTTTACTCTTTGCATGATTCTTCTTATTTTTTGTGTGTCATGATGGACGGTGATTAAGGACTTTTTCCCGTTTTTTTCGGATTTCTTCTAAAATTTGAATTACGTCTTGTTTATCCACTAAATTCTTTACTAATGTGAGGTCCATCCCAATAGGTGTGGGTAGCAATATATGATATATGGTGTAGTTGGACCTTATCAATTGATAAGACACAACTGGTGCTGAATATGAAAAGTCACATCCAACAATCTTGATAAAATTACAAATACAAAAGTTAGAGTGATTCCTTTCAACTACACTCATATTACTATCGTCTATCATTATAAAAGTACAGATAGTTCTTAAACACATGCAACCTTGACCAATATATATAAGTACAGTTTTCAGTGTACTGTCTGGGTGGATTTCGAAGTGACAAATGCCTTGTTCCATGTCAAGACACATGTCTTTGGCATCAAGTGTATTACTTTCACAGTAATCCTTGTTGTTCCCGTGTGATGCAAGATTCTAAATTTACCATTTGCCATTGCTGTCCAGCCCATGGCCCCTTCCAATTTGACCCATTTTTGGTTTGGGGGTATTTTTGGGATTAGTCTGGAGGCAAAGATCACACTGTCACATTACCTGCACAAAGGTTTCGTATAAATTGCTAGCGATAATTTTAACAATTGAGTTACAATATAAGGCATTTGTTCCCCAATGCATTTTCTGGTGCTCCCATCTTACTAGTGACCATAGCAAATGGGAGGGAATAACCAATTTTCCCTCCGCAGTGAGAGCCCATCCCTCTTGGTTAAATGTTCCCCCTTTATCTTGAATCAGTTTCTTATCCTTTTTGTTATATATTGGCTTACCCTGTAGAGAAAGTTGTCCATCTGGGATCAAGGCTCCAGTTGTTATTACCTCACCTTTTGCTGCCTCTTTTGCCTCTCTATCCGCCAGTTCATTTCCTTCTTCGAATTTTGAGCTCACCTTTTGTTGTGCCTTAATGTACATAATTGCTGCATTCTCAGGTAGCTATACTGCTTCCAACAGTCGTAGTTTTTCTTGTGCATTTAACTGAATTTAACAGTCCTCTTTCTTTCCAAATGGCTCCATGTGCGTGTACAACCCCAAATGCATACCTTGAGTCTGTATAGATGTTTATTTTCTTTCCTTTTGCTATCTCTAAGGCACGGGTTAGGGTGATTATTTCAGCCTTTTGTGCAGAGGTGTTTCTTGGCAGGGGTCCAGATTCTATTACCTCCTGGCAGGTGGTAACTTCATACCCAGCATGTCGTTTTCCACTGATGACATAGCTGCTCCCATCGGTAAACCAGGTTTCTGCATCATCAAAAGGGGTATCCTTCAGGTCCAGACGGCTGGAGTAAGTGGCTTCGATAGTCTCCAGGCAATCGTGGCTTACCGGTTCCCCTTGATTTCCACTGAGAAAGGAAGCTGGGTCGACAATGTTAGTTACCACTATTTCGACATCATCTAGTTCCACCATGATGGCTTGATATTTCAAGAACCTTTGTGGGGAGAGCCAGCGCCCGCCTTTCACTTCTAGCACTGCGGACACCGTGTGGGACACCAGCACAGTCATTTTCTGGCCCAGGGTGAATTTGAGTCCTTCCTGGATATTTAGCATGACTGCTGCAACCGCTCTAAGGCACCCAGGCCATAATTTAGCTGCTGCATCTAGCTGCTTGGAGAGATAAGCAACTGCCTGCCAATATGGGCCCAAGTCCTGTGCTAGTATTCCCAAGGCAATCCCTTGTTTCTCATGAGAAAATAAAAAGAATGGTTTACTCATGTCTGGTAAGGCCTAGAGATAGAGCTGACAACAGGGCATTTTTTAGATGATTGAAGGCCTGCGTGGCCCCTTTTGTCCACTGGAGGACTCTGCTTTCCTTTGTAATGAGCTCGTATAGCGGTTTCGCAAGTAGCCCATAATTATAAATCCATAATCTGCACCATCCTGTCATCCCCAGAAAAGTCCGTGACTCTTTCACTGCCTGAGGTTTAGGGGTCTGGCATATCGCTTCTTTGCGATCTTGCCCCAGAGTTCGTTGCCCGGCACTAACTTCATAGCTTTTGTTTGACCACCTGATCCTTTTTCTTAGATACCCTGTACCCTTGGAGTCCCAGAAAGTTTAAGAGGCTTACTGTATAGGCTACGCAGGCTTCCTCTGTCCGGGTAGCTATTAAAAAGTCATCTATGTACTGCAATATCTTCCCTTCTCCTGGTGGGGCTTCCCAGGACTCTAGATCTTTTGCAAGTTGTTCTCCAAACATAGTGGGACTGTTCTTAAATCCTTGCGGCAACATCGTCCATCTGAGCTGAGTTTTGCGCCCACTCTTAGGTCTCTCCCATTCAAATGCAAAAATTTTCTGGCTGACTTCATGGAGAGGGAGGCAAAAGAAGGCATCCTTTAAATCTAAAACAGTAAAGCAAGTTAATTCTGGTGTTAAACATATTAACAGGGTATAAGGATTTGCTACCACAGGATAGAGGTCTTCAGTTATCTTGTTAACAGCCCGTAAATCCTGTACCACCCGGTATGACCCTTCATGTTTACGGACAGGCAAGATAGGAGTGTTAAAATCAGATTGGCACTCTTTTAACAGTCCTAACTGTAGAAATTTTTCAATTGTTGGGCTAATTTCTTCTGTCTTCCTTTTTGAGGGGGTATTGTTTAATCCTAACTGGTTGTTTTCCCTCTTTGAGCTTAATCTGTATTGGGGTTGCGTTTCTGGCTCTCCCAGGTGCATCTGTTGCCCAGACTCCTGGGAACACTTGGCTCATTATCTCTTCTCTAATTTCCTCTGCAGAGCCTGTAGTTGTTAGTATTAAGCTCAGTATTTCCACATACTGTTGGTCATTTACCTCCAGAATAATTTCTCCGTTCCTAAATATAATGGTTGCTTGTAATTGTTCCAATAGATCCCTTCCCAAAAGTGCTTTTGGAGAGTTGGGTAAATATAAAAACTTGTGAATACCCCATTGTTTTCCAAATTTATATTTCAATCGTTTGCAAAAATATGCTCTTTCAGACTGGCCAGTTGCTCCTTTTACCACAATGTATTCATCCCCCCCAGGCATTAAAGTTTCATTTAAAACCGAATATTCTGCCCCTCTGTTAACCAAAAATTCTATTTCCTTCTGTTACCCTAGCTTCATTATAACCAGTGGATCTGCTAGGGTAAAATCCCCAGTCCTCTTCAATCATTTTTCACATGTGCAGCCATCCTCTCTCTTTCTCGGCCTCCTCTGTTCTGGCAGTCTTCTTGTCTTCTTTCTGGGCACTGTTTTTTCCAATGACTGAACTTTCTACACATCGCGCACTGGTCTTTACCTAGCCGGGGTGGGTCTTCTCTGGGGGGTCCTTGTCTGGGTTTTTCCCTATTTTCTTCTCTTACTACTGCTACCAATTTCTGCATCCCTTGCTTATAACTTTCTTCTAGATTACTGAATACCCTCCAGTCTGAATCTAATAGAGTTTCTAGGTTCCTTCCCTCTGGTCCATGAAGTTTTTGCAATGTACGTCTGATATCTCCTGCAGATTGAACTAGAAACAGAGATACTGGCTGTTGTACCCTTACCTCGCTCTTGGGATCCAGCAATGTATTGCGGCTCATTGCGTCCCTCAGACAATCCAGGAATTCGGATGGTGACTCAGAAGGACCCTGTTTTACTGCGTACAAAGCTGACCAATTTATGGTTTTGGGAATGGCCCTTTCCACCCCTTTTGCTATCCATTCTTGATAGCCTTTTAATTTTTCTAATTCAGCTGTTCTATTCGGACACCAGTGTGGTTCCTGGAGTGGGAAGTACTCTTTTACATCTAATTATTGCATTTTATAATAATCCCCTGACAAATCTCTTGCTTTTTTCAAAACTATCTGTTTTTCCGTTTCTGTTAATCCTCCCAATAATAACTGTATATCACCCCAATCTGGATCATGCTGTTTTATTATGAGTCACAAGCGTTCAGTGGTACCCACTGGATCACTTAGATAATTTTTGTCAATTTTATACCCCGCATCTAGGTCAGCACTAGAGAAAGGTACTCTAATCAACATTATGCCCCCATCAGGTGCCACTGCCTCTCGCAGGGGTGCCATCAATACCTGCTTCCTGGTTCAGGACGAAACAGGAATGCCCGGGGGAGAGGGATTTGGTGTTCCTTCTGATTCCGCATCCTCTTCTCATCTCCTAAGGGGAGGCTTATGCAAATCAGTTAGTTCATCATCATCTTGTCCCCGAGTCGCTGCCTGATAGACTTTGTCTGGACTTGTACATCTCTGACCTATACTGCACAAGGAACAGTACCACTTAATTCTTTCTCGGCGTTTTTTTTCTTTTTCAAGAGCTAACACCATAGGATCACTGGGGGGGTTTAATTCCACACGCTCTCTTCCACTCAGGGTGATTTCAGAGATCGAAAAATGCTTCTGCATAAGAAATCTCGCCCCACTTGCCTTCCCGTCTCAAAAACTTCATTAGCTGTAAACAGAGTATCATAATCTAAAGTCCCTTTTGGTGGCCACTTTACTCCATCCTCTAATTTATATAGTGGCCACCATTGGTTACAATATTTTACAAGAGTTCTGTTATTCTCTCTGCCTCCAGTTCCTACTATCTTTTTGCAATGTTCCAAAACATAGCCAAGCGGGCTTGCTCTAGGGATTTCTTTACTCTGTTCAGTTCCCACCCTGTGCAGAGTTTGAGTTCACTCAGATACTGTGCCACCCACTCCTGGTTGAAAATCCTTTACTACTTCCTCCCAATCCTTTTTTCACACTTTCTCACAGTTCTTTCCCAGTTTTCTTCCCAAACCTCCCAAACCTCAGGTACCAAATGCGACTTCCCACTCACAAACTTTAAAATGTCAGGCTCAATATCAACCAAACTAAAGTGTCTCTGATAACACTGAGAGCATAAGCTCTGTCACCTGGCAAAAGAACAATACCACCTCTTCTACGAATTTTACACTGTATTAATACCCACATAACATGCCACCCTTTTGCTAAATAAAATTCTAGTGGATTCACAAAAACAAGTTATTCCATATATTTTTCAAAACCTTAATCCTCTACCGCTGGTTGTTCCTAATCCAAAACTACTAATTTTCCTGCAGAAGTTCTATATATTCTGTCTAAAGGGACTCATTCCCCTCTTCTCTCTACTCAATGTTCTATCAAATTGGCAAATTCCCAAAAATCAAGACCAAACCATTGTGAGGGAATGGGTTCTGCTAACTTCTCTCCTAGCCACGATTCTATTATTACTAACACAAAAATCAATAATCTAGCACCACTCCAAACAAATGCTTCCATACGACACACTCAAACAATACACGGTAACATATGCACCTCTGATCTACAAACAAATAAGCAAACTAACATCCAGACACATACACATATAAACAGTCCAACAACAACCAACATCCACACAAATATCCACACAGACATCTAAGCAATCCAACAACAATCAAACAGCTACTAGCAGCCACAACATTCATAGCACTCACTCTCAACAACTTCAGCGTCCCGCTTCCTTATTTTTCAACAAGGTCTGGCGGAACCCCCTCCTCGGAGTCACCCAACCCACCGCGGGATCGCTCGTGGATGCTCTATCAGACGGCTACTGCACCTTCCCAGTTTCTGTAGCCGTTTGCTTGCAAGCACTACCTTTACCTACACAGGGACTATGCTGTGCTCCAGCCGTCTCTGCGCGACTTAGCAGCAGCCCTGGCCCTGCGTATGACTTACAGGCACCCTAGATCCAAAGCATACCATTTATCTGTAGTCCCAGCAGGTTACTGTCTATTCCCACACTGAGTGAGCAGAGAGGCGGAGGTCCACCGGGAAACCCCCGGGGCGCACGTAGGATGTCCTATCCTCAGACGATCCTGCAGCTGGACAGAGTTCCTCCTGGCTGGCTTGCCAAAATGATACACAGAAAAACTCCACTACTAGAAGAAGTAGTAAAGAAGGTATGTTTATTCCAGCGCTGGGACACATGGGGGATAATTCCTCCAAAGTCATGCGTGCCCCCAGCTGCTTTCAGCTTCGTATATATTGGGTTACATGTTCCATATTCATTAATTTTCAAAATAGGCCTATACATATTCATTACCTAGCCCAGCCTAGCCTCAGCTTAATATTATAATGAACCCAAAAGTCATGTATGTATGAGTCCATTCAGCTCCCGCACACAAGATCCAGCAGTGGCCTTGGTCTGCATACCAGTCCTTGGTAGTAACTCTAAATGTAGGGTGTTATCACTGCTAGAAGCAGTTACTATGAGAACAGGCTACTAACTTCAGAAAGTGCAGTTAGTTAGAACTGAGCTGAAAAGTAAAATTAGTTCTGTTCTCACTCAAACCAGGACATATGGTTTGTCCTGGACTCCAAAATTTTACATTATCACTACAGTTATGATCAAATTGGTGTGCGTTCCTTCATGTCCAGCGGGGTCGATGGGCCATGATCATGGACTGATTAGGCATTAATACTGTTAATTGGCCCAGTGAACATGGCCGTCCCCGGATGTAGGCAGGTATGCCTGGCCATGCCCCGTCACCATAGATGAGAAAGACCCCTGGGGGCAGGGTCACGTGGGCATTAGAGGAATGTATCACCCATACGTTTTTCTTCTGTTGCGATGATACCCATATTGGTCTCACTATTCCAAGGAGACTGCAGCAGATGATGAAGCTTTCAAATAAGGTTTTGCCATTCGCTCCGAAACCTGTCGTGGTCCTGTACCTATGAGAACACAAGCATAGCCTCGACCCCATGTTATTAGTGGGAACGGTCCTGGTAAGAGCCTGTCTATTGTGTGCCTTAAACCTTGTGTGGTGATAAGGTCTGGAAAGACCTGTCTGGAAGGAAGAGGTGTTGATTACTCTCAATGTCTCTGTGCCCCCCTTTTGGCTTCTTGCAGACACACTTTAATAAAAGGAAGAGAGAGGTTCTGCATAGGTGGGACTCGGTCTTTTCTTTTGTTACGTGCTCCTGCTGACTGCACTATGGGGGAGGTGGATGGCAGGCACCAGGCTACTTCTAGCTCATGGAGCTCATGCAAATCAACACCACTTCCTGTGGAAATTGGGAATTCCACCCTGTGGATGCTGAAAAGCTGCTAGCAGAGGGATTTTCTCAGGTTCTCACAATATTCGGTGAGAATCCTGCCTTTCTCACACATGTTATGAGAAACAGTAGGATGGTTTTTATAAGCTAGACCAATACCTGGTGTTTTGCTAAGTTCTGTTTATGGTTCATTGGAAAAATATTTTGAAATGGGTGTTGTAGGACCTTAAGTAGTCACCCTAGGAGATGGGTGATCACTGACCAGTCGCCCTATGGGGCTAGGGTACATAAAATGGGGTTGTAAATTAATAAACTTGCTTCTTTTGCCTGCTCTTGCTGAATTTATATGTTGCTGCATCTCTCTGCTCCCGGTATAAACAGTGACACGACCCTGATATCTCAAAGGTATAAAGGTACAGAAAAATATTGATCGGTGTGAACCCACCACCAAAGAACTGAAGACTCGGATTGATCCAGTGAGATGTCACTGGATCCATGGGTTGTGATAACCGTCTCTCTTTATCTTTCTCTCTCTTACTCCCCCTGTTTTCCACTTTTCTAATAACTCTTTCTTCTTCTTTCTCGAAATTTAGTCACAAAGTAAAATAATCGCCTACTAAAATTAACACTTTTATCTGTACTGTTTGTTGATTGTTCCAGTAGGGAGAACTAATAAATTGTTTTGTTATTGTTCCTCGGAGTCATTGTTGCGACTCTGCCCGCCCAGCTGCCCTGCTGATACACGGAAAAACTCCACTACTAGAATAAGTAGTAAAGGAGGTATGTTTATTCCAGCGCTGTGATGCATGGGGGATAATTCCTCCAAAGTCATGCGTGCCCCCAGCTGCTTTCAGCTCAGTATATATTGTGTTTCATGTTCCATATTCATTAAGTTTCACAATGGGCCTATACATATTCATTACCTAGGCCCGCCCAGCCTCGCTTCATATTATAATGAACCCAAAAGTCATTTGCATCTGCATTGCACTTGCGCATTTTCGTCTGGTGGTTGTGGGTAGGGGTCCCCGGGATGAAGTAAGTCTTCCTCAGATGAAGTAAGAGTCTTCCTCATTCTAAACTTTTCACCTCACTTTTCTGCGCATGCTCTTTATGTCCCTGGCCCGAGTTCAAACCGCAAGGCTGCTTTAGGCTGGTTTCTGTTGCTTTTAGGTTCGAGAACAAGGACACGTTTCAAGGCTCTCCCTGTTATCAGTAACTCCTTATTCTCTCATCCTGCTTTGGTAGGCATAACAAATGTTGAGCTAGCTGTGTGCATTGCCCTTGACAGATATCTTCCCAGTAAATCATTTAGCCTCTGCCTCCCTCCCCCCCTGATTCACTGCCACCCAGGGACAGCCTCTTTTGGGGGATCACAAGGATTCAGCTCCCTTGTTCTTTACTGAGTGGGACGAAACAGTCCTTCTAATCATCTCCCCTCCAAATTTCTTTCGCACACGAAGGCTTTGCCATTGACTGATTGCTTATCAGGTGTGGTAGTATAGGGATGTGGCGATGCAGAAGATCACGTGCTGTAATGGAAACGTAGAAACCAGGTAGGATACCACCCAAGAAGGGCTGGGTCTGTTACTGGTATATAAGTGCCTGTAGCCTTTAATAAAATGCCATTTTGCCTTCTTCTCTATGAGAGTCTGAGTCTGACAATGG
>JANVCC010000976.1:0-17334 GCA_025345505.1 Todiramphus chloris collaris | reverse complement strand
AATAGCAGAGGGGTTCAAAGAAAAATTAAGGCATTCAGAAGAATAACATTAATCAGTGGTATAACAACAAAGCCTTTTTAATCTGTAACTCTGTTATGAATATAATTTGAATTGGTAAATCAACATGGACACTTTAAGCTTAAAGGCAGCCATTGCTACGGAGAGCTTTAAACTAGACTTAGCAGGGGAAGGGGATGTGGTTTTGTGTAACAGAGAAGAGCCAGGGGGTGTTGATGTATTAGGAACCAACAGGAAATCACCTGTGAAACATCTCAAAGGAATTAGGTTGCGTTCCTCTATAAAGGTGACAAGGTAGATAGCCCAGCTGAAGTACTTCTATGCCAATGCACCCAGCATGTGTAACAAGCAGGAGGAGCTGGAAGCCCCTGTGCAGCTAGAATTATAGAATCATAGAATGTTAGGAGTTGGAAGGGACCTCTAGAGATCATCGAGTCCAACCCCCCTGCCAAAGCAGGATCACCTAGGGTATGTTTCTCAGGTCCCCAAAAAAGCTCATCTGAAGTTCATCTATACCAATGCATGGAGTATGAGCAACAAACAGGATGAGCTTGAAGCCATGATGAAACAGGAAAACTATGACATAGTGGCCATCACAGAAATGTGGTGGGATGCCTCACACGACTGGAGTGCCACAGTTGATGGCTACAAGCTCTTTAGAAGGGATAGACAGGGAAGGAGAGGTGGTGGGGTCGCCCTGTATGTTACGGATTGTTATGAATGTTCGGAACTTAAGTATAGCGACAACAAAGTTGAGTGTGTTTGGATCAGGTTAAGGGGCAAGGCCAATATAGCTGATATTGCTGGGGGTGTCTGCTATAGACCTCCTAACCAGAGCAATGAGGTAGATGAAATATTCTATAAGCACTTAGGAGAAATCTCAAGGTCACTTTCTGTTGTTCTTATGGGGGACTTCAACTTCCCAGGTATCTGCTGTAAATACAACACAGCAGAGAGGGAGCAATCCAGGAGGTTCCTAGAAGGTGTAGGAGACAACTTCCACACGCAGTTGGTAAGTGAATTGACCAGGGAAGGTGCCCTGATGGACCTCTTGTTTGCAAGCATAGAAGGACTGGTGGAGGACTCTATTGGTGGAATAGTGACCATGAAATTAAGTTCTCTGTTCTTAGAGACGTTAGGAGGGGGGTAGCAATGCTGACACTCTGGACTTTTGAAGGGCAGACTTTGACCTGTTTCAGGGGTCACCTGATAGAATCCCTTGGGAGTCAGTTTTGAAAGATGTAGGAGTCCAGGAAGGCTGGACATTACTTAAGTAGGAAATCTTAAAGGCGCAGGAGCAGCCCATCCCCACATGCTGTAAGACAAGTTGGTGGCATAGAAGACCGGCCTGGCTGAATAGGGAGGTTTGGCTTGAAATCAGGGAAAAAAGGAGGGTTTATGGTCTTTGGAAGAAGGGGCAGATGACTCATAATGAGTATAAGAATGTTGTCAGGTCATGCAGAGAAATAATTAGAAGGTCAAAAGCTGAACTAGAAGTTAATCTGGCTTTAGAGGTGAAGAGCAATAAGAACAATTTCTATAAATACATTATCAATAAAAGAAAGGCCAGGGAGGGCCTCCATCCCCTACTAGATTCAGGAGGAAATATGTTCATAAAAGACGAGGAGAAGGCTGAGCTGCTTAATGCCTTCTTTGCCTCAATCTTTAGTAATGGAAACACTTGCACCGGGGAAAGTCACTCTGCCAAGCCAAGAGACAGGGGCCGGGAACACAGTGCCCCCCCTACAATTCAGGAGGAGATGGTCCATGACATGCTGCTCAGTATCAATGTGCATAAATCTATGGGGCTGGATGGGTTACATCCTGGAGTGCTCAGAGAACTGGCAGGGGTGCCCACCAGGCTACTGTCCATCATTTATCAGCATTCCTGGCTGACTGGGGAGGTACCAGCAGATTGGAGGTCAACCAATATATCACCCATATATAAGAAGGGAGAGAAGGATAATCAGGGGAACTACAGGCCTGTCAGTTTGACTTCAGTACCGGGGAAGCTGATGGAGTGGATCATCCTGGGTTCTATTATGCAGCACATGCAGGACAAGCAGGTGATCAGGCCCAGTCAGCATGGGTTTATGAAGGGCAGGTCCTGTTTAACAAACCTGATCTCCTTCTATGACAGGGTGACCCTCTTGTTGGATGAAGGCAAGGCTGTGGATGTTGTCTATCTTGACTTTAGTAAGGCACTTGACACTGTTTCCCACAGCGTTCTATTAGAGTAATTGACTGCTCTTGGCTTGGATGAGCGTACACTTTCCTGGGTGAAAAACTGGTTAGATGGATGAGTCCAAAGAGTTGTGGTCAGTGGAGTTAAATCCAGTTGGCTGTCAGTCACAAGTGCTGTCCCCCAGGGCTCAGTACTGGGGCCACTCCTGTTTAACATCTTCATTAATGATTTGGAGGAGGGGATAGAGTGCACCCTTGGTAAATTTGCAAATGACACCAAGCTACGTGGAAGTGTCGATCTGCTTGAGGGTAGGGAAGCTCTACAAAGGAATCTAGAGAGGTATGAAGGCAGGAGACGGGATGTCTATTAGAGTTTTACTAATCTTTGAACAAGCAACAACAATAAATGGGTAGTTGTATAGTAGTGTCATACTGTGAAATTCATAACCTTGTAGATAGTGATTATTTCCGAGAACAGGACAACAAGACATCTCGAGGCACCTGAGCATGCTGAACAGACAATAACCAGTTTTGTGTCAAGAATAAGAATTTTAGGCTTTAGGTCACTAAAAGAACACAGTGATGAAGAAGAGAAGATGAAGTAAATGTCCACCAGAGGTCACAAAAGGCCCCCAAGGGGAGAAAAGACGCTAACCCTAATTTTATTACGCATGCTTGGACTATGTAAATGAATTCCAGGAATCCATTAGCATAAGACTGCCCTTTCTAAGAAATAGAATAACAGTAAAAGTAGTCTTGAATAAGTGTAATAGAATAGGATTCAGAAATAGTATAATTATAACTAAGAATAGTATAAGTAAGAATATAAAATAAGAATAATATATAGAAGACTAAGAATAAAAATAAGTTAGTATAGAATAAGTAATAATAAGAATAAGTAAGAATATATAGTAAGAATAATATCTAGAAGAATAAGTAAGGATAGAATAAGTCAGAATAGAATAAGTAAGAATAAGAATAAGTAAGAAGAATATATAGTAAGAATAGTATAGTCATAAGTGATTTAGAATAGCGATAGTGAGTATTGGAAAAAAAAGTGCATTGTGGATAATTGTAGCTATAATAGTTAAGGTTGTTATAGGTTTAGGAATAGAACCATATCATATAGCAACTGTACCTGTGAGAATAAGGGCACGTTATATAAAATAAAAAAGGGGGAATTGTAGGGATTGATAGGAGTAGGACAGAAATAGTTGTTAGCTAGAAGTAGTTATGCTAAGGCCTGCAAGGCCAAAAAACAGCCAACACTGCCCCGACCTTGAGGAGATAAGACTAAGGATGAGAAAAGCAGAAGCACCTGGCAAAACAGGAGGATAAGAGGAGAAAAACAGGGTGCTGAAGGAAGAAACCCAGGAGAATCACCAGCCAATTAAAAGTGTTTGAATTGTGTGTGGACAGACTCTGGGTTTGAGTGTGGGGCCAATAAGAAGTGACCTGGGTGCGTGAGCAGTGTTGTCTCGTGTATAAATATAGCCTGTTGTACTTAATCGACTTCTGATTACAACCATATTGGCTGTGCTGTCGGAGTCCGTCCCTGCATGCTACAGGTTGGAAGGGACCTCTAGAGATCATCTAGTCCACAGCCACCCCACACCAAAGCAGGTTTGCCTAGAGCACATTACACAGGACTGCATCCAGGTGGGTTTTGAAAGTCTCCAGAGAAGGAGACTCAACAACCTCTCTGAGCAGCCTGTTCTAGTGCTTCGTCACCCTCACAGTAAAGAAGTTTTCCTCATATTTAGATGGAACCTCTTGTGTTCCAGCTTGTGCCCATTGCCCCTTGCTCTATCACTGGTCACCACTGTAAAGAGTCCGGCTCCCTGCAACCACCCTTTAGATATTAATAGACACTGATATGGTCTTCTCTTAGTCTTCTCCAGGCTAAATAGTCCCAGCTCTCTCAACCTTTCCTTGAAAGAGAGATGTTCCAGTCCCCCAACCATCTTCAGTGCCCTCTGCTGGACTCTCTCCAGTAGTTCCCTGTCTCTCTTGAACTGGGGAACTCACAACTGGACACAGTATTGCAGATGTGTCCTCACCAGAGCAGAATAGAGGGGGAGGATGACCTCCCTTGACCTACTGGCCGCACTCAATGCACTCCAGGATGCCATTGGCCTTCTGGGCCACAAGGGCACATTGCTGGCTCATGGTTAACTTCTTGTCTACCAGGACTCCAAGATCCTTCTCCTCAGGGCTGCTTTCCAGCAGGTCTACCCTATATCGATGCATGGGGTTGTTCCTCCCCAGGTGCAGGACCCTACATTTCCCCTTGTTGGACCTCATTAAGTTCCGCTCTGCCCAACACTGTTACCTATCCAGGTGATACTGGATGGCAGCACAGCCCCCTGGTGTGTCAGTCACACCTCACAGTTTTGTATCATCAGCAGACTTGCTGAGGATACACGCTGTCCTCTCGTCTAGGTCATTGGTGTATATATTATATAAGACTGGACCCAGTACTGACCCCTGGGGAACACCACTGGCTACAGGCCCCCAGCTTGACCCTGCACCATTGATCACGACCCTCTGAGCCCTGTCACTCAACCAGCTCTCAATCCACCTCACTGTCCACTCATCTAACCCACAATTCCTGAGTTTCCTAATGAGGACATTACGGGATGCAGTGTCAAAAGCCTTACTGAAGTCAAGGTAGATGACATCAACTGCTCTCCCCTCATCTAACCAGCCAGTTCTGACATCATAGAATGTTGGGAAAAGGCCTGGGAACAATGATCAGGACTCAATATGAGTTACAATCATGTTCAACTTTATTACTGTCTATGCTTCGCTTATATGTTTCTTGCTTATTACTGATTGGCTACATACAGTTCACACGCTCTAATACATATTATGATTGGTCTACATAAAGCAAGCACGCTTAAGCACCCTGACCCACTTCCCCCCCCATGCAGGGAAGTGGCGGTTCTGCCCGCTTCTCCCTGCAGGCGCAGCCTCCCCCTTTCTGCACCTCCCAAGTCTCCTGTTTTCGGTCAGCGCACCCTGGGAAAGAGGCCTGTTCTTTGATTGTTTTATTGCTTTGTCTTCCTCTTATCACTTGCTCAAGGACAGTTCATTGCCCATCTGCTGGCTTGTTCACGCTTGCAGACATGTATTTATGTCCACCCTGCTCCTTGAGCCATTCCTCGACAATTCCCTTTTCTTCTTTATGAACAAGCCAGACCTGTGAAAACAACCACTGCGCAGCCTTGCGTATACAGCCTAAAATGCATCCCCCTATTAGCAGAATCACTATCAAAACTATTGCTATACTAATTAACTGCTTAACTAAGTCTAGCATCTACCCAGTAATACCCCATCCCCGAAGCCAGTCGTCGAATCCTTCTCTCACTTGCAGTTTTTTTACTCCTGCTTTCAGCGTCTGTATGCTCCTGTGAATAGACTCAGAATGGTCAGAGAGATTCATGCAGCACATGCCTTCAAAATCTTCGCATCCATGTCCCTGTGCCAATAACAGGAAATCGATTGCTGCCCTGTTCTGTAATGTGGCGTGTCTCACACTATCCACATCGGTCAACAATCCTTCAAGAGCAACAGAGGTAGCATTAGTTTGTTTGCCAAGCCAGCATCCTAATTTATTTAGCCGGCTTAGAGCTCCAGCAGCAGCTACTCCTGGCATAAAAAAAGGAAGCGGTGATAATTTCCCTGGGGCCCCAAAATTCTACTTGATCATTACATTCCCTATCAAAGGCATGAACCCGGCGTCTGTTCCTCCCATGGGCTTTTCGTTTGTTAAAAATCATCGTTATATTAGGGGTAAGTAAAGTTAACCTGCCCAAGGTACATGACCCTCCGTTCACGTGAGAGGGAACACCTCCCCATGCTCTGTCGCCACAAATCAAATATACACCTTTTGTCAACTGGAGGGGCATATGGGTCGATCGAGATTGATTTCTTGCTGTATAGTTACACCACGCTGTAGAATTGAGATAAATACTCAGAGTGGCATTAACGTTCTGCCCCTTTCTCATTGTATTATAGGTCTAATTGAAATATATACATGCGTCTACTTTTACTGATCCCAACAATTCTAATTCCTGCGGCTCCTCTGTCACCTGGGGTAGGTGGTCATATATACTATCCCAATTGTCGACTATTGTGCTGGCATTAGCCAGACTTATATTCATTAGTATGCCCTGCTGGGTTAAAGGCCAATCATCTAGTGGCAGCCCCACTAAACAGGTAGAAAAAGGGTTCTCTGGATTTGCTACGGATAAGCACATTGTATCTTGACCAGTCACATTTGCAAGTGTTACCCAGACATTTTCCTTAGGTTGAGGTACCAGCCATCCGCTGACTATCTGTAACCAGAGATTGACTCTGAGCAGGATCCAGATCAGACACAACCGCAGGCTTGGTCCACTTCGCAGGAACCCACAGCGGACCATCATCTGTGGAAACACACATATGACCTCTACCATTATACAACATTGGGACGGGTCCTTTCCAACTTCCATCTTTTGGGTCCCTATATCTGATTTTGATAACTTCTTGGTTTTTTATGGATCTCTTTACAAAAATGTTTACTGATAGGTGGTTCCTCTCCATCTCCCACTATGTTCAAGTAGTTTAATACAAGCAAGGCCTTATTCAGCCTTTCCTGTACTGATGGTACACTTTTCAATTTTAGCAACTGCTTCTTCAACACTTGATGGGAACGCTCAATGATTGCTTGTCCAGTGGGAGAGTGAGGGATCCCAGTAATGTGTTTGATTCCCCATTCTCTGCAAAAGATTTCAAATCTGTTCCAAATATACCCAGGTCCATTATCTGTCTTAATTACTTGAGGTACTCCCAACACTGCAATGGCATTGGTCATATGTCGGCACACATGCATCGCTGTTTCCCCTGTCTGTGCCGTGGCCCACATGGCTGCTGACCAAGTATCTATACATACATGCATAAATTTTAACTTTCCAAATTCTTTTACATGGGTGACGTCCATTTGCCATATCTCATTACTTTTTAGTCCTTGAGGATTTACACCTGCTCCTAATCCAGGCCCCTGCAAAGCACTGCAGTCAGGACAGGCGCGAACTATTCCTTTAGCCTGTTCCCATGTTAAATTGAATCCCCTTTTTAGTCCCCTTGCATTTTGGTGAAAGGTTGTGTGACTCAGTCTGGCTCTTTGAAAACTGTCTTCAGAGGTTGCTATTGCTACTGCTTTATCTGCCCTAGCATTTCCTTCTCCTAAGCCTATTTCCAACTGATGGCTCCTAATGTGGGCTATAAAATACAGTTTTGTTCGTTGTGCTAATAGTCCCCTTAATTGTATCAATGTCCGTCCTAATTCCTCATTCTTTAATATTCGTAATTCAGCATCTTCTATTCTCTTTACTATGCCTACTACATACTGTGAGTCACAATAATATTCACTGAGTCTTGGTGCCAATTTGTTAATGCCCATACTACTGCTTTTAATTCCAACGTTTGAAGTGAATCAGTTTTCTTGCCTTTTAGCACATATTGATCCCATTCTGTCCCCTTTTTCCAAACACATGCAGCCTTGTGTGATTTGTGACTTGCATCTGTGAACACTATTTGTCCTTTTACTGGAGTATGGGACTGAACCGGGCGATTTACCCATTTTCTAACTTTCATGACTTGCCACAATTCCCCTTTTGGTTGTCTATTATGAATCTGCCCTGTATAACCCAATAATGATTCTGCGAATTTATCAGATTGGCTAATCCACCATTCCACATCTGACCCTGCTACAGGTATGCTGATGTCATTAGGTTCATTCCCCGATATATCTACCCATCTTTTTCTTCCTTTCTTTATAAGTGCAGCCACCGCATCAATCCGAGTCAAAATGGTTGTTTTTGGCTGTATTGGAGGGAATAGCCATTCTAATATTTGAACTTGTGAAGGTTTGTTTCTATTTCTGTTTCCTCGTACTGTGTCAGTGGCATCATCGTGGCATGCCTCTCTTGGCCCATTTCCCTTTTCTTCTTTATGCCACTGACATAGTATCGCGCATGTTGATGGTTCCAAACAAATTAACAATGTTTTTGGCAGAAATTCACAAAATCTGTATGCACTAGCCATTTCTATCATTTGAAGGATGACATCTACAGCTTGCCATTGTTCAGGTGTTACAACAATAGAAGTTTCAGCTTGGGTTCCCCTCAGTAGTGGTACCAGTGGTGCCATCTTATCATTGGATATGCCCACAATATTGCGGACCCATTGGACATCTCCTAAAAATTGCTGTAGATCTGTTATTGTTCTTAGTCGTGGACGTGTGGCCGGTTTTTGTGGCCTAACGTGCGTGTCCGTTATAGTCCACCCCAGATATTGCCAAGGCGATGTTCATTGAATTTTTTCCGGGGCTAAAGTCAGTCCCTTTGACTGCAAATGTGTAACTAACATTGCCAACTGTTGTCCGCTAATTTTGTCTTTTTGGGCAACTAAGATGTCATCCATGTAATGATAGATCAATGCCTTGTGCCATTTTAGTTGTATGGGTTTTAGTGCCCATTGTACATATAACTGACAAAGTCGGGGAGTTTTTCATTCCTTGTGGCAGCACTACCCATTCATAACGATCTGCAGGGTCATGCTTATTAATCTTTGGTACAGTAAAAGCAAAGCGCTTACAATCTTGTTCAGCAAGTGGGATAGAAAAAAACAATCTTTAAGATCAATTATCAACACATCCCACCCCTCTGGCACCATCCCTGGGTGAGGTAGACTGGGCTGCAGAGCCCCCATGTCTTGCATTTGTTCGTTTACTTTTCTGAGATCATGAAGGAGGCACCATTTTCCAGATTTCTTTTTTATTGTAAAAATGGGTGTGTTCCAGGGGTTGGTAGAGGGTCTTATATGTCCTTTTTCCAATTGCTCTTGTAATAGTTCTTGCACGTCACTGAGTCGCTCAAAGTTTAGGAGCCACTGCTCCACCCATACCGGGTCATCCGATTTCCAGGTTATTGCTAGAATGGGTGGCGACTCTGGAGTGGCCCTCAGGATAAATTTGATCCGATTGTCATTGTGGCTGATACCTGGGCTAAGATATCCCTCCCTAATAGCCCAAAAATAGTGGGCGGAAGGGGCATGATGAGAGGTTTTATTGATACTGCTTGGCCCTCTGGAAAACAAAATTGTATAGCTTCCTCACTGCGTTGTGGCAAACACTGCCCTCCTACTCCTCCGATGTTTTGATCATATTTTTCCAATCGCCAGTCTGAGGGCCATGCAGCCTGGTCAATCACAGTTACATCAGCTCCAGTGTCCGCTAACATAGATAACCTTCTGTGATCTGTTCCCCTTTTCAATGTCATTGGTACTACAGGTCTGTTCCGTAGTGGCAGGGTCAGGCAAAAAATCACACCGGTGGAACCAAAGCCCCCAGTCCTTTCCCTTTGGTTTGTTTTGGGCCAAGATGGTGGTAATGCTATCAATTGTGCAATTTTAGTTTCCTTTGGGACCCATACTGGTCCCATTTGGACATGTGCCATGATTTTGATATTGCCCGTGTAATCAGCATCTATTACCCCAGGAACTACCATTATTCCATTGCTTCCAGCACTAGAGCGCCATAATAAGAGCGCCCCTATATTCTTTTTAGGAGATAATGGCCCATTGACATCAGAGGGGATAAGGTCCACCTTGTTGTTTGTTAGCATGATATCTATTGTGATTGCCAGGTCCACTCCCAGGCTCCCCAGGGTTGCTGGACAGCAGGACCCTGAGAGATCGCAACCATTTGTGTCGGAGCGCGGTTGCTCGCGCTCCGCTTGGAGTTTCCCCACCGGCATACCAATGTTGCATGATTTCTTGATTGACAATTATCGCACCACACCAAAGCTCTACATTGCTTTCTGAAATGCCCTTGCTTGACACACCTAAAACACAGCCCTCCATTGCTTCCACCCTGGGGTGTCACTGCTGCAAGTACCATCTTTACAGATTCAGCAATTGCAGTAGCTTGTCCCTGAGGGTCTACTGCGCCTTTAGTGGCCTCAGCAATCATTGCAGCTTGTTCTTGTTGCTGTGCTCGACTCATGCGAGCTATCATTTGGTCCACTACTGCTTCCCTGGGCAAAGTCGAAAGTATTCCCTTTGCATTTTGATTAGCATTATCATACGCTAAAATTCGGAACATTTGTTGTTTCATTTCCTCAGATAGTTCACTGTTGCCCAGCAAAGCCTCCCATAAACGATCCACAAATTTAGAATAATCTTCTCTAGGCCCCTGTCTCACACTTGCAAAGCTTGGATTTCGCGGCTTGTGTGGAACTAAAAATAGGGCCCTCTGCACCAGGTCATCTGATTTTACCCAGATTTCAGGGGAATACGCGGCCTGTACCTCTCCCAAGGCATAATTCCCCCGTCCTGTTAACATATCAGGGTTTATGCCATCAAGAGGGTCGCCCGGTTGTCTAGCTTTGCTACATTCATCCATCGACAGTCTGAGCCATTCACGTTCCCACAGCAAACATTGAGAGGTGGTCAAAATAGGTCTGGCTAAATTACAGCTATCGTGAGGGATCATCTGTTCAGCAGTAAAGATATAGTTTAAAACATGCCGAGCCGCTTATGAACGAATGCCGTTTGCCTGCACAATCACTTTGCATTGTTGCATCAATTTCCAATCATGTGGACGCCATTGCATTAACCCCCCTCCATTACCACAGGACATGCTATAGATCCGGCAGGCTGCCAGTCTCCCTGTAAAATCGCGTCCCTCACCACCCCAGACCAGCGTCTCTGTGGGAGACATCTCTCTCCACCTGTTTCCCCCCCCACCACCCCCTGCAGTTCCCTCTTATCTGTATTATATGGTGGCGGCCGATCGTTTGAGTCCACGGGGGCTGAAGGGTTTCCAGGGTGTTCCTTTTGTGACTCCATCCGCAGGGTCAGCTGTCGCAGACTTCCCACAACTTCCGACAACTTTTCTATGCGGGTTGAGGCAGATCCTGGCTGCGGTGTCGATCGTCTGGACTGAGTGGGGGATGACTCCACAGTAGATGATTCCGCAGGGATCGGCGGTGAGTCAGGTTCTTGAAGCCTCACAACGTCTGCAGTGGGTTTAGACTCCGGACAACAAGGGGTTAATCGTTGTCGTCGGGGTGGTTTGGGTGGAGGGGATTTTCACCCATGTTGCTGCTCCTTAGGATGGACTTCCCGTCCTTCCTCTCCTCCCTGTTCAGATTTTTCTTTCTCTCCTTCTCCTTCTGACATCCTTTTTTCCTCTGCAGCTGTCTTACATTGATATTTAACGGCGCCTCTTTTGGGTGCAGCATCCATCCCGAATCCAGAAAATTTCTGTAATCGGGTGGGCTTAAAGTCAGGGACAGGCGCAGGACCGATAGCTTCAGCCGCAGACAGAGTAACTCTTTTCTCAGTTTTCATTTCTGAGAGAGTGTTAAAAGTCTCACTCCATATCGGTCCTAGTTGTTTTGCTTCTTTGTCCCCACTTATTGTACAGTCCCACAGCACATTTCTGACCTCCCTCCACTCCTGGGGACTGAACGCTAACGATAAATCCTTTAAATGGCCATTCTGCTTAGCCCATCTAAGCAGTTTCTCGACCTCCTCTTGTTTCCTATTGATGCCTCTCTTAGAGAGTATACTACCAAGTAAGGAGGCAGTCATTCGCAGCTCCATACTCACCCTCGTCGCCGGTGGGTTGTGACTCCGCTACTGCAGACCCTTATGTTTGTCTGACTAGCAACGCACCTTCCTTCTTCCCCAATCCTGCTTCTTTGAGCTTTGGCCCGGCTCTGGTCCTGCCTGTGAGCTTTGGCCCGGCTCAAGTCGTCAGCACTGCTCCTGCCTCTTTGAGCTTTGGCCCGGCTCTGGTCCTGCCTGTGAGCTTTGGCCCGGCACAAGTCGTCGGCACTGGTCCCGGCTGTATCACGTCGGGGTCACCATTTGTTGGGAAAAGGCCTGAGAACAATGATCAGGACTCAATATGAGTTACAATCATGTTCAACTTTATTACTGTCTATGCTTCGCTTATATGTTTCTTGCTTATTACTGATTGGCTACATACAGTTCACATGCTCTAATACATATTATGATTGGTCTACATAAAGCAAGCATGCTTAAGCACCCTGGCCCACTCCCCCCCCCCCCCCCCAGTGCAGGAAGCGGCGGTTCTGCCCGCTTCTCCCTGCAGGCGCAGCCACCCCTTTCTGCACCTCCCAAATCTCCTGTTTTCAGTCAGTGTGCCCTGGGAAAGAGGCCTGTTCTTTGATTGTTTTATTGCTTTGTCTTCCTCTTATCACTTGCTCAAGGACGATTCATTGCCCATCTGCTGGCTTGTTCACGCTTGCAGCCACGTATTCATGTCCACCCTGCTCCATGAGCCATTCCTCGACAATGAAGACTATCAAGTTGGTGAAGCATGATTTGCCCTTGGTGAATCCATGTTGACCTCCTTTCTTCCACATGTTTTGAGATGACATCCAGAATGATTTGTTCCATCACTTTTCCAGGGACGGAGGCAAGACTAACCAGTCTGTAGTTTCCTGGGTCATCCTGCTTTCCCTTTTTAAAGATTGGATTGACATTGGCCTTCCTCCAGTCCTCAGGCACCTCATAGATATCCCCTCAAGGATGATCTTGGAAATTACTGAGGGAAGAGGACCATTACTGAGGAAGGCATCCAGTATCTGAGAGAATTAATGGTGGTGGAAGCCGTCTACAGTGACCTGGTCAGCAACCAAAGATCTGGATGACAGCCAGTGTACACGGGCCATGTGAAGAAGGTTTGTCTGGAATGCACAGGTGTTGTATTTCAACACCCTGGTGATAATGGACTGGCCAGACTTCAATATACCAACTGTGGAGAAACTGTATCACCAGCTCCAGCATTTCAAAGAGAATCTCTTATCCTCATCTCTACAGGCCGGTGTCTTGGCTGCCGGGTGTGCCCCACAGAGCCAGCTTCTGCTGGTCAGAGGGAAAGGGAGCCCCAGGTGCATGTTGTGTGCCACCTTCAGGATTGATCATCCTGCGTGACCAGGGGGAGGATATGAGAAAGTGGGATGGTGAACCCACCTCAAAGCTAGAAGCCCATGTATGTGACTTGTTGGGGAAGACAACTAAGAAGACGCTGTCCAAGAAGGCTTTTGTTCTAGGTGCTGTTGAGATGGCAGAAGGCAACTGGCAACCGGCAATCCTCCAGATGCAGGAGGAGGACTGAGAACACCTCTCCTCTTGATTTTGGTGAAAGGACTTCTGGTCTGACACCACAGGGGTCAGATAGTGAGTACTCCAGCAAGGAATAGAGGGTCCCTGCCTTCAGCCAGGCAGAGGAAATGGATGACTGACTCTACTGCACTGTATGGATTTGATGGCCTGGCACATCAGACCCACAGAAGTATAAGGCTCTGGGTGGACTCTAGTGCATAGTGTACCCTAATGCCATTGGGGTACAAGGGGGCGGAACACATCTGGATTTCTGGACTGACAGAGGGATCCTGATTGTTGTCTGTGATGGAGGCTGAGGTGAGCCTAACAGGGAACAGGTGACAAAAGTGCCCTGTTGTTACTGGCCCGGAGGCTCTGTGCATCCTTGGCATAGACTACCTCAGGAGAGGGTACTTCAAGGACACAAAAGGGTACTGGTGGGCCTTTTGTGTAGCTGTTGTAGATACAGAGAAGACTAAACAGCTGTCTACCTTGCCCAGACATTCAGGGGATTGCTGTGCATCAAAGAACAGCAGATGCCAATTGCTACCATGATGGTGCACTGGCAGCAATATCACACCACCCAAGACTCCCTGGTTTCCATCCATGAGTTGATTTGTCAACTGGAGATCAAAATGGTGATCAGAAAGACTTGCTCAGTAGTCCCATATGGCCAGTGCAAATGTCTGACGGACGGTGGAGGTTAACAGTGGACCATCGTGGCCTGAACAAAGCACAGCCCTACCATTTGTCACAGCCTGATCCAGACTACACTGGAACAGGGTGAAGCCCCTGGGCACTTGCAATACATCAGTGACACCATTGTGCGGGGCAGCACAGTGAAGGAAGTGTTTGAGAAAGAGAAAAGAATAATCCAGATTCTTTTGAAAGCTGGTTTTACCATAAACAAAGCAAGGTCAAAGGACCAGAGCAAGATATCCAGCTTTGGGGAATAAAGTGGCAAGACGGGTGTTGTCACAGACCCAAGGGATGTGATCAGTAAGATTCCATCCACTTCAGAAGTTGTTGGTACAGGAGCACAGCTTGTCTTGGCACCACGATTGCCAGTGCTACGCTGGATGTTCAAAGGAAATGTCCCCTCTACGCATCACGCAACCGATGATACATGGAGTAAGTGGGTAGCGTTGATCATGCATCGGGCTCAAATGGGGAACCCCAACTGCCCAGGAATCCTGGAAGAGACTGTGGACTGTCCAGAAGGCAGAGATTTTGGAGCATCGCCTGAGGACATGACTCATGCCCAAGAGGCGCCACCATATAATGAGTTGTTGGAAGGTGAAAGGCAACGTGCTCTATTTACCAATGGATCCCATTGTGTTGTAGGAAACGATCTGAAGTAGAATGCAACAACACAACTCGTTGAAGCCGTCAAAGAAGAAGGCAAGTTGAGTCAGTTTGCAGAGGTGGAAGCCATCCAGCTAGCCCTAGAGATTGTTGAACGAGCAAAGTGGCTAGTGCTCTATCTCTATACTGACTCATGGATGGTGGCAAATGCCCTGTGGGGGTGGCTACAGCAATGGAAACAGACCAACTGGCAGCGCAGAGGTAAATGCACCTGGGCTGCTGCACTGTGGCAGGACATTGCTTCCTGGGTAGAAAAACTTGCTGTAAAGGCACATCATGTAGATGTTCACATGCCCCCAAGTACCACATCACTGAAGAACATCAAAACAAGCAGTAGGTAGACCAGGATGCCAGAATTGGAGTGGCTCAGGTGGACCTGGACTGGGAAAATAAGGGTGAGCTATTCATAGCTTGGAGGGCCTGTGACCCATCAGGACATCTAGGGAGAGATGCAACGTACAGATGGTGTAGCTAGAAAAATACCCTGTAAACAACACCACCCCTTGAAACACCATTCCGGGCCTTGAAAGGCCAGTTCTGTTGCAACAGGACACCCCAGAAGGAATTGAGTTAGAAAATGGGACTCATTTCTGAAACAACCTCTGTGGAAGTAGGGCTCAACATGTCATTGTTGAGATGGACTCACTCACACAAACTCACACACTACAACTCCAAAGGCTCAAATGCTCATGCTTCTAATGATGCTGCTGTGGCTGCAAGCCCTTTTATAATCATTCTAATAATAAGTTCTCACACCTGATTGGCCTAATCAAAGACCACCTGTCCACAATTGGGTGCTTCTTTCTTTCTGTTATAACATTGATAAGCTTTCCTTGTTTGTGAACTGGTGGTTCTTTTCTCAGGACTTTCTGGCCTCCTCAAGGGTACACAGATGTTCATTCAAGGTCATCTATCTAATTCTCCCTCGGACAAGCCGAGGCCTCCCACAACAAACCTCATAGACTCCTGGGCCAAGAAGCACAGCACTGATTGAGCATTTCACATCTCCTATCACCCACAAACCTCTGGAAAGATTGAGAAATATAATGGACTGTTAAAGACTATGCTGAGAGCATTGGGTGCTCAGAAATAGGAGCACTGGGATGTAAAATTAGCACAAGTCACTTGTCTGGTTAACACCAGAGGATCTGATAACTGACCTGGTCCTGCACAAACACAGCCCCTACATATTGTGGGAGGAGATAAGATCCCTGTAGTGCACATAGGAAGTGTCTGGGAAAGTCAGTGTGGGTTGTTCCTCGCTTGAGAAAAGGGATTGTTTCGCTCAAGGACCTGGGTGTACTTGGTGGGTAATGCAGAAGGATGTGAAAACCCACCACCATACACAAAATCATTCATTCCATCACGTGGCACATCCACCTTTAAAAAACAGTAACTCAATGATTAGCAGATTTTTAAGCTAACTGTCAGAGTTATTTTAAAATATTATTTTACAATGAATTAGTGTTCTCTGCCCAAGTATTCTTTTTAAAATCAGTCTTCATTACAGGAGTATTCTATGGCTACAGGCTACTCTATGGTTATTCTAGTAATGGCACATTTAAGTCTGCAACTAGAACACGAGAGAGGAGACTGCTGCAAGCATGCTTCTCTAATGACTTAAAAGGTATAAAGCACTGTGCGGTATTCAGCAGTAATGATACTCAGGGCAAAAAGATCTGTTTCTGGTATGGACAAAAACCCGAGTTCCTAGAATAGCGTCAAATGTGCAAACTTAGAGCAAGTCAATTAATCTACAACAGCGCCCATCTTTGGGGACAATAACTTATTTGTACATCCCTACCCAGCATTATTGCTTTGTTAAGACTTAAGAGAATAAGAGAAGTTGGAAGACAATCAGTACTTGAGGTGATCTACTTTGTTATAGAAGGAGAGAAAAGCTACAAGAAGGTGTGGTTTCTTGAAGTACACACACTGTACTGAAGTTAACATTACAAGGGGCTCACAACCAGTAAGGCTGTATTCTCATAGCTAGCTACTGCAAGGAAGCAACTATACCCACAACACAGTACCACATTCTCCAGCATACCCTTCCCTCTGCAATTAAGAGAACACCTGGTCTGTTCCAGCTTTCCAAATTGTACTAAAGGAATGTCAGATATAGAAAATCCAGGCTATAGCCCCAGGTCTATATGTGAACAAACAAGGACATTCAAAGGAAATTAATACAACAGACACTTTAAATTCTTACTGAACACAGTTTTACTTTATAAAAAAGTTATTCTTCCCAGTAATCAGCTTCCACATCACCAGAAATCATGAAAGCATTACTGAAATGAGTCACAAATGATCCCGCAGACAAATTAAATATTCAACCTAAAAACCTGGCAATTTAAAACAAAATAAGTAATGCAATTCATCTCTGAAACAAAGCTTTGGGGAATGGATGAACAGCAAGTCCCCCAATCAGCTTGATAGGACATTCAATCCAACAATAGTTTATATAGCAGATTGAGAAAAACTTTGCTCAAAGACGACTCCCCCAAAATGAAGGTGCCTAGGCAATGCATTAAACGGAAAGATATACATTTAGTAAATAATCTTAAATAATATTTTTAAGAA
>JANVCC010000930.1:0-11098 GCA_025345505.1 Todiramphus chloris collaris | reverse complement strand
CAAGGTTACCAGTCCTAAACTGGATGTTCAAGGGTAAATTCCCTTCCGCTCATCATGCCATCGATGCCACAGTAAGTGAGCTGCATTAATCACACAAAGAGATCAAATAGGGAACCTCAGTCGTCCAGGAATCTTAGAGGTAGTCATGGATTGGCCAGAAGGTAAAGACTTTGGCATGCCACCAGAACAGGTGGTAACACGTGCTGAAGAAGCTCCACCATACAATCAGTTATCAGATAATGATAAGCAATATGCTCTGTTTACTGATGGATCTTGCCGTCTTGTAGGAAACCATCGAAGGTGAAAAGCTGCTGTTTGGAGTCCCACACAACAAGTAACAGAAGCAGCTGAGGGGGTAGGTGAATCAAGTCAGTTTGCAGAGGTAAAAGCCATCCAACTGGCCTTAGATATTGCTGAGCGAGAAAAGTGGCCAGTTCTCTATCTCTACTCTGACTCATGGATGGCAGCAAATGCCCTGTGGGGATGGTTAACACAGTGGAAGCAGAATAACTGGCAGCGCAGAGGTAAACCCATTTGGGCTGCCACACTGTGGCAAGACATTGCTGCTTGGATAGAGAAATTAGTTGTAAAAGTCCGTCATATGGATGCTCACGTACCTAAACATCGAGCCACTGAGGAACATCAAAACAACCAGCAAGTTGATCAGGCTGCTAAAGTGTTCCAGACAGACTTAGACTGGGAACATAAAGGTGAACTATTTTTAGCTTGGTGGGCTCATGATACTTCAGGACATCAGGGAAGAGATGCAACATACAGATGGGCATGTGACCGAGGGGTGGATTTAACCATGGACACTATTGCACAGGTTATCCATGACTGTGAAACATGCGCCGCAATCAAACAAGCGAAACGGTTAAAACCTTTGTGGTATGGGGGACGATGGTCCAAGTATAAGTATGGGCAGGCCTGGCAGATTGATTACATCTCACTGCCTCAAACCCGCCAGGGTAAGCACTATGTACTTACAATGGTGGAAGCAAGCACCATCTGGCTGGAAACCCATCCTGTACCTCACGCCACTGCCTGGAACACCATCCTGGGCCTGGAAAAGCAGATCCTGTGGTGACATGGTACTCCAGAAAGAATTGAGTCTGACAATGGGACTCATTTCAAAAACAATCTCATAGACAATTGGGCCAAAGAGCATGGTATCGAGTGGGTGTATCTCTGGAGAGGCTTACTTACCATTTTGCTTTTTGTTTATTGTGTTTGCAATACATTTGCCAGGCTGAGTATAACTTTGTGTACTTTATTTTTGCATTAATATTACTTTTGCTGTTTCATTAAATCTGTTTTCATTTCAACCTGTGGGTCTCCTCTCCTTTTCCCAATTCTCTCTTCTTTCCTAGAGAGGGGTCATCAGGTGAGAGAGCAACTGCTATAGTTTAGCCTCAAATATGGGCCAAATGTAGACAGTTTATTTGGAACCAAATGTTTATTTGGGGCCCAACTTAAATAGCTCACCTGGGAGAGTTTGAGAATCTTGAAGGGTTGTAGTTTTAATGGATTTGACACAGTTATGTGGCAAAATATTGCTGCTTCATTAGAGAAGATAGTGGTAAAGGTATAGATGGCCATGTACCCAAGGGGCATGCCAGTGAGGAACATCAAAACAACCAGCGGGTGGACCAGCCTCCTAAGGTCAAAGTGTCTCAAATACACCTGGATTGGCAGCACAAGGATGAATAATTTTTATCTTGGTGGGGCCATGTTACTTCAGGCTATCAAGATACAACATATAGATGAGCTTTTGACTGAGGGGGGGACCTGACTATAGACACTATTGCTCTGCTAGCAGCTTTTCAGCATCCACAGAGGGTCACCTCCTCCAAGCTCAAGAGTGGTCCATCCCAATGAGCAGGAAGTTGGGCAAAAATGCCAGGAGGTCTGCATGAATGAGCAAGGAGCTCCTGGACAAAATCGAGCTCAAAAAGAAAGCCTACATAGGGCGCAAGCAAGGACAGGTAACCTGGGAGGAATACAGCAACATTGTCTGAGCATGCAGGGCTGAACTTAGGAAGGAATGTCAAAGACAACAAGAAGTTGTTGGCTTCTATAAGTACATAGGTGACAAAAGGAAGGCTATGGAAGATGTGGGCCCTCCTCTGAATGAGAAAGGGGGACCTGGTGACACAGGACATGGAAAAAGCAGTGGGACTGCAGTGGACCCTTCTCTCCCTCCCCCCACCCCCCCAAGCCAGTGCCTACCACCCTTTCTCTTCTGTCCTGGGACTTGGAGGCAACCTGCTGAAAGAAAATGGTGTCCACCTGCCACAACTGCAAGGCTGTGGCCACAATCCAAATGGAAACAGCAGTGCTACAGCCTACCTCTGCTGACATGTCTCCCCAAACAGACCTCCCAAAGACTAGCTGTCTAGACCTCGGGCTGCACACAGCTCCAGTACCTGGAAGTCCCCCTAGCACCCGAAGGCAGAGGCAGACATCATAGCTGCAAGCATGCCCAGATGGAAGATCTCCTTGGACAAGGAGCTATGTTACAAGAGGAGCTTGACAGGCAGCACAGTGTCCGGGAACACAGGCAGGAGATCGATGTGTGTCATTGTACACTGTCCCAGGCTGAGCGACATCCTGCCTTAAGGCTGTGCAAGAGGAAGGTCAGTGTGGGATTATTCCTGGAGGAAAACAGGCATGCCTGTTTTCAACAAGACTGTGTGGGAATAAATTGGGCTGTGGACGACGACCTTGAGGTATGCTTGAGAACGGCAAAGGAGGGAGCACAAAGCAGTGAAGCAAGAAGATAAAGAAGAAAGAAGAAGAAGATAACCAGGATGGGGGGTGGTGATGAAGGTGGTGTAGGTGACAATGATGTATTAGTTTAGGATGTGTGAACAGTGTGTGTTTAGAGTAGTTAACCAATAGCTGTTAATGGTAGCATGTGTACAGGAAGAGAAATGGTATATAACCCTGGCGAAAACGTGAATAAAGTACCATCAACTTTGATCATATTGGTCCGTGTTGAGTCCATTCAGCTCCTGCAAGTGGCGCCCGAAGAGGGACCTTCTTGCTGCCATTCTACAAAGGATTACAAGCAGCTGGAACAAGAAGGGAAGAAAAAGCTGCAGGAGGACCGACCGTCAGTCCGGCTGCCCCGCCTGGTACATCCACAGAGACGGAAAGACAGCTGTCGCCTTGAAACAGGGATCTTGCCCAAAAGAGGTGAGCGGTTGGGGGAGGAGAGGGGGAATCTGCTCAGCAAAGAGGAAGTGGTGTTAAAGCTCCTCCAACATATTCTCTCCAAGAGAGGAATTAAATATGATGAACTATCTCTCAAACACCTCCAGCAATGGAGTAAGGAGAGAAATTTATTAACAAGTGTGGGTACAGCCTTTGAGCTGAGCACTTGGGAAGCTATCAGAACCTCCCTATGGGACGAAATATCAGACGGGTCTAAGGACTCCAAGTCATTAGCGACCCTCTGGAAACTCATTCACAATACTTTGCAAGAGATGAAAGCAGACTGCTGCGCGGTGGCGGCAGCTTTTGCCTCTATCTCCCACCTCGTCTGGGCTGGTGACAAAAGGGAAAAAGTCAGATACTGAGAATGTATTTATGTTTCTGGGTGCGCCACCACCCACACCCGCAATTATGCCGTTAACTATAGCTTACAGCAAGGACCAAATATTAGTCAAGATATTAACAAAAGGGAAAATGCCCTCGCCCAGCCAGAGCCCCCTCCCTTGAACTCTGTCCACTTAAGGGAGAGTCCCATGAAATCGGAGGCAACAACCTTGCTGGTGAAACTACACCAGTCACCGGTGTCTACCATAGAGACAAAGGATGATGGAAACTCAGAGCCAGACCGCGGCACCCATTGCCCCTATCTGCCTCTGCCTCTGTCAGAGCCCAGCACACCGATGGGAGAGGAAGAGGGTTCGAGCCGGGAGCAGCAGCAGCTTCAGTTGGTCATAGAAAAATTGGAAAAGCTGGAAGCTGCTGCCCAAGACAAGCCCGCACCCGTATCCTTTGATGCGCAATTCCCAACAAACCAAAACCCTTTTCTCCCTCTACCTCTACTACTTTTTAGTAGTGAACTCTCTATTTACTCATAGCTATAGGATAAGTACTGGGTGGTTTGAAAAAGTTGAGGTGTTGGGTATTGAAGCAGTTAAATGTCACTTCAAAAATATTAACCAAGCTTTTAGTAGATGTAGACAGCATTGGGCATGCTAATTTGCAAACTAGAGCTGGGATTGATTTTTTTTTGTTTGTTTGTTTGGGGTTTTTTTGGTTTGTTTTTTTTTTTGTTGTTGTTGCCACATGGATGCAGGTGTTGGGAATTTGGGGGGATGTGTTGTATGAATTTGACCATTCTGTATCTATCCATAAACAGATCGAACGATTACATGAAAACATGAAGTTATCCATCACAGATGGTGGACTATCTGGATGGCTATCTAGCTGGGGAATTATGGGATGGATAAGGATCTGTTAACACAGGGGATGGTCATTTTAAAAATAGTGATGTTATCTGTAGTACTTTGTTTATTGACGATGGTAGGAAGGATGATTGAAAGAGCTATTTAAGGGGTCTGGCTTGCACAAAAACGGGGAATTGTGGGATTATTCCTGAAGGAAAACAGGCATGCCTGTTTTCAGCAAGACTGTGTGGGAATAAATTGGGCTGCAGATGACAACCTTGAGGTATGCTTGAGAATGGCAAAGGAGGAAGCACAAAGCAGTGAAGCAAGAAGATAACCAGGATGGGGGGTGGTGATGGAGGCGGTGTAGGATAGCCAATGATGTATTAGTTTAGGATGTGTGAACAGTGTGTGTTTAGAGTAGTTAACCAATAGCTGTTAGTGGTAGCGTGTGTACAGGAAGAGAAATGGTATATAACCCTGGTGAAAATGTGAATAAAGTACCCTCAACTTTGATCATATTGGTCCCTGTTGAGTCCATTCAGCTCCCACAGGTAAGCCTGAATCCAACCTTGAGCTGACTGACAAAAGTAAATCACAAGATGAAGGAGACTGGATGCTCTTTTGTGCCCAGGGTAGAAGGGCTAGAAGTAAGAACCTGCCCCCATCTCACAAAGTGCCCCTACCTAACAGACAGTATGCTGAGGGCTTGGAGACAGGAGCATGTGAGCAACAGACAGGATCCAGGACAAAACAACCATGCAAAGCTGACCCAACCACCCACCTGCATTAGGACCAGTGCCACTGGATAAGCATGTAAGGCATTAGTAATTGCAGATTCCCTACTGAGCAGAACCGAAGCACCCATTTAACATCCAGACAATTTCCCTAGAGAAGTCTTCTGCCTATCAGGAGATTGTATTTGTGGTGTCACTGAGAGGCTGCTGAGCTTGGTGAAACCTAGCCATTATCCTCTGCTCCTATTCTTCCATGAAGGGTCTGATGAGGCGACTTAGAACCCTCCCAAGAGGCCATATGTCCCCTGGAGCAATCATAAAAGGAGCAGGAGCATGGGTGAGAGTCTCCTCTTCTATTGGGTTTCCATGGCAAGGTTTTTGTAGGGGGGTGTTGGAGTTTTCCTAATCCTTAAACAAGCAACAACAATCAATGGATAGTTGAATAGTACAGGCATACTGTGAAATTTATAACCTTGTAGATAGTGGTTATCTCTGGGAAAAGGAAAACAGAATGTTGCGAGGCACTCGAAAATGCTGAACAGACAAGAACTGATTTTGTGGCAAGAATAAGGATTTTAGGCTTTAGGTCACTAAAAGAACACAGTGATGAAGAAGAGATGATGAAGTAAGCGACCACCCAAGGTCACAAAAGATCACCAAGGGGAGAAAAGACCCTAACCCAAATTTTATTAGGCATGCTTGGACTATGTACTATCATTTTTAGCAGAGAGCTGAAACTGCTAAACCAGTAACAGTTAAATTAAAACCTAGAGCTAGCTCAGTTAGGGTAAAGCTAACCCATATACCCTATTGACAAAGCTCAGAGAGGATCAAATTTGGTTTACTGTCTTAGATTTGAAGGATGCCTTCTTCTGTCTAACATTACCAGAAGAGAGTAAAAAAATATTAGCTTTGGAATGGGAGAACCCTGAGATGGGGAGGAAACCCCCACTCACCTGGACAGTGTTACGTCAGGGACTCAAAAATAGCCCTACAGTATTTGGCAACCAATTAGTCTGGGAGTTAGAAACTTGGGAACTTCTATCAGAAGACAGAAGCCTCCTGCAGTATGTTGACAATCTTCTTATTACAACCAAAAGCAAAGGAGAATGCTTTAGGTGGACTGTAAGCTTGTTAAACTTTCTTGGACTAAGTGGATACTGAGTCTCTCAACAGAAAGCCCAGATTGTGGAGAAACAAGTTACCTACCTAGGATATGAAGTCTCAGAAGGACTTTGGGAACTAGGGAAGGAATGGAAGGAAGCTGTCTGCAGGATGGATACCTGAACCTCGAATGGTAAAAGACCTCCACACATTTCTGGGAGTGACAGGTTGGTGTCAATTATGATGCATATACCTATGGGATTTTAGTAAAACCTCTCTATGAACTGATCAAAGAAGCCTCCCCTGGTTTAGTTTGGACTCCAGAAGGAAAGAGTACATTGAAAAAGGAGACTATGGAGGCTCCAGCTTTAGGACTCCCAGATGTCACCAAGCCTCTGGCTGTTTTCGTATGAGAGACAAGGTACAAGACATTACGGGTACTGGCCCAAAAGTTGTGACCGTTCAAAAGGGCTATAGCCTACTTCTCCAAGCAGTTGGATGAAGTAAGCAAAGGATAGACAGGATGCCTGTGGGCAGTGGCTGCAGTACTTGTGAACATGCAAGAAGCCTGGAAGTTTACTCTGGGTCAAAAGATTACAGTACTCGTCTCTAACACTGTATCTTCAGTATTAGAACAAAAAGGAAATCATTGGCTATCCCCATCCTGATTTTTGAAATATCAGGCCATTCTGGTTGAATCTGATGATGTTAAGATTGAAGTAACTAATACTGTGAATCCAGCCTCTTAGAGGACAGAACCACTGAACCACTGGTACCTGACACCTGGAGACCATGGAAACGGTATATTCCAGCAGATCACATGTAACAGAAGAGCCACTGGAAGATGCAGAAGAATCCTGGTTCACAGATGGAAGCAGTTTCATCTGACAAGGGAACCGTAAGGCTGGATATGCAGTAACAACAACGGACAAGGTAATCGAGTCTCAACCAATACCTGCTGGGACAGTGGGCCAAAAGGCTGAAAGAATTGCTCTCACTAGAGCCCTGGAACTAGCAAAAGGAAGAGAGATAAACATATGGACAGATTACAAATATGCTTTTGGAGTTGTTCATGCTCACAGAAAGAGCGGGGCTTGCTCTCCACTCAAGGAAAACAAATTAAACATGCAGAAGAAATACTCCACCCATTGGAAGCTGTCCAGCTACCAGCTAAGGTTGCCATTATGCACTGTCGTGGGCACCCAAGGGATGGGCACTGATCCAGAGAAAGGTAACCCGCTGGCTGACTATGAGGCTAAAAAGGCCATAGAAAGAACACAAGAAAAGCAAATTTTGATCTTAATTCCAGATAATAGGAATATAAACCTAGGTAGGCAAGGAAACAGTGAATATTCTAACTCGGACTATGAACTGATAAAAGAATTGGAGGGGACAAGTTCTCTCGGGAGGTTGGTCTCAGTTAGAGGATGGCAGGATAGTAGTCCCTGCCAAATTAGTATGGGGAGTTGTGAGGGAGGAACATTACAAGACACACTGGGATGCAGATCCATTACATAAATTTCTGAATCAGAGATTGGTCAGAAAGAATTTATATGCAACAGTCAGGCAGGTAACACAACAATGTGAAATATGTTTGAAAAATAATCCCACTATTAGTAATTGAATACAGTTGGGACAGATTGTAAAGGGGAATGCTCTGGGGGACTACTGGCAGATGGATTTTTCCGAGCTCCCAAGAAAAGGGGGGTATAGGTATTTCCTGGTATTAACAGATACCTTTTCTGGATGGCCAGAGCCATTTCCCTGTAGAACAAATAAGGCAAGAGAAGTAACCAAGATACTGTTAAATTAAATAATACCTGGCTTTGGAGTACTGATGGTCATTTCCTCAGAGGTACCCATTTTTGTGCTCAAGCGGTACAGAAGGTTAGTTAGGAATCGAGTGACAGTTACATACATGTTATAGAACACAAGCAAGTGGACAAGTGGAAAAAGTGAATCATACGAGAAAACAAATAGTCGAGATATGTCAGGAAGCAAGCCTAAAATCCTTATTCTTGCCACAAAACCAGTTCTTGTCTGTTCAGCATGCTCAGGTGCGTCGAGATGTCCTGTTTTCATTTTCCCGGAAATAATCACTATCTACAAGGTTATAATTTTCACAGCATACCCATACTATATGACTACCCATTGATTGGTTTTGCTTCTTGAAAGTTTAGTACAACTCCACGATAAATCCCGTCTGCTCCCTTCAATTCCCCACCTTTTCTTTGTACAACGTGAATATTTTTGCTATGCTTATAAAACTCCATTATTGATTAATGTCTTTTTAAAATACTTTCCATTTTCTGCCTGGTGTTTAATTCTATTGCATTTCCAGTCTTCATAATTATATACACTGTTTTGCAACACCAAAGGGTACATTGAATAAATATAGAAGTTATAACAATCAAAATAGCAAATCCTCTTACAAACGCAAAGAGCTGTCTCAACAAAGCTAAGTTTGGAAGCCAAGAGGTCAATTTTTCCCAAAGTTCCCTGAATCCCCACTTTACTGACTTTGTGAAAAAACTCGAGTTTTCTTCCACAATTTACTGAAATCTTCCTCGATTCTGCTCTCCTGGTTTACATATACATAACAGCTCTGATTGATAATTGTACAAACCTCTCCTTCCTTCAGGGTTAATAAGTCCAGTGCCATTCTATTCTGTACAACTACTTTTGAAAATGAATTTACCTCTTTCTGAAGACCACAGATTGCGAGAGACCATAGCAGACAGTCACACACAGACCAATGTGATCAAGCGAATGCTGTTTATTATGGGTTACATAGTTGCTTATATATCTCACTATTCCTAACATGCACTACTAACCTCTACATGATTGGTCACTTCGTAAAAAGCTATGCACTCTTAATTATACATAATTGGTGATTTCTGGCTGTCAACACGGCAGGCACACAGCAGTCTTTTCCCTTATCTTCCTTCTTGGATTCAGGGAGTTGTTCTTCTCTTAGCTATCTTCCTCTCTTGCAGCCATGGCTGACCTTGAGGCCTCATTCTTGCAATAAATTCTGTTAGCTTATGAAGGCTGGATTGCTCACATGTCCGTTGCTAGACAAAAACTCCTCTACAATGGATGGCATCTGTAGTGATGTTAAATTCATCATCCACAGTGGCTGAAATATTCACTATAGCTTTCTTGAGTTCTCTGACCCCCTAACCAAGGGAAAAAAACATCTAACAAAACTATGGAATCCCATTCCCCATTTTGCTAAGGGATTCTCTTCCCATTTAGATCTTATCCAGGGGGATTAAGTATCAGATTGTACATATTCTCTTCCATCCCGCAGGGAGTTGCTTCCTACTAATGCCGTCTCCACACAACCACCAATACCCATTGGGTAGCCTACAATGCTCGCTGGTGGCCGTAAGGTTGTCTCCATAGAAACTTCCTACACTGTGCCATCCAGACTGATAAGACAGATTTCCCATTATGCCCCAACCCCAGCTTGCATAAGTTTCCACTTCTGTGCGATTACAAAAATCTATGTATGTAACATTCAATCCTGTCAGATCCCATGTGCCTACTTTCACTGTAGTCTGATTTATCCAATAACCATTCCATCCATCATTGCAAGTACAGTTATTACAACTGAAACAGATCGATGGGGAGCAAAGGCAATTTTTTTATCTATTCTTCCAACTACAGTTGTTATTGCTAAACAGAAACTGAGTTTTGATATCCTCTAATATTTGTAAATTGAATTTTGGGCCAAACCCATAGCTCAAATTAAGAGAACAATAACCTCCATCAGGCCTTTTCCAAAGTTCAGGCCAGGTATTGTTATCATAGTTCCAATGAGTTGAAGCCACCCCATGTAGAGGGAGCCTCGTGCCTCCCTTAGGTAAGGCAGTACAAATCCAGCAGTCTTTAGCCTTAGTAGCACTAATTATCAATTGGATTGAAAGCAGGAGACTGGATGTCTGTTAGTGTCTTACTAATCTTTGAATAAGTAACAACAATAGATGGGTAGTTGTAGAGTTGGGACATACTGTGAAATTCATAACCTTGTGGATAGAGATTATCTCCAGGAACAGGACAACAAGATGTCTTGAGGTGCCTGAGCATGCTGAGCAGACAAGAACCAGCAAAAATAAGGATTTTAGGCTTCAGGTCATTAAAACAGTGATGAAGAAGAGAAGATGAAGCAAAAGTCCACCATAGGTCATGGAAGACCACGGAGGGGAGAAAAGACCCTAACCCTAATTTTATTACGCATGCTCAGACTATGTAAATGAATTCCAGGAAGCCATTAGGATAAGACTGCCCTTTCTAAGAAATATGACTAATAAGTATGTTTAGTCTGCATGTAAATTATGTACCAAGCTTGCATCGGTACACACATTTGGAGGAGTGATCTGATGCAGTGAAAAACTCAATAACTGAAGCAGACATTCTTTATTTTGCGGAGCAGGACACACAGCGTTCACTCAACCAAATGTGCACACCAATACAAGTTGGGTACACAGTTTATATGCAGGCTAAACATACATATTCATTTACATAGTCCACTCTTCTTCATCACCGTGTTCTTTAAACTGACCTAAAGACTAAAATACTTATTCTTGCACAAAACTGGTTCTTGTCTCTTCAACATGCTCAGATGCATCAAGATGTCCTGTTTTCATTTTCCTGGAGATAATCACTATGTACAAGATTATAATTTTCACAGTATGCCCATACTATACGACTACCCATTGATTGGTTTTGCTTCTTGAAAGACTAGTAAAACGCCACGATACATCCCATCTCCTGTCTTCTGCAGAGATGCCCCCACAAGCCCCCGTCGCTTGTCCCCGCCCCCTTGGCGGCTCCGCCCTCGTCGACCCGGGG
>JANVCC010000890.1:0-19736 GCA_025345505.1 Todiramphus chloris collaris | reverse complement strand
CAGTTATAGTAAACCAACAGGGAGACAATGAATGGGTGCCGTTAGATAACAAAGTAGTTACTTCATTGTTTAAATCAGTTCAATATAACGGGCTTTCACATCCTGAGACCCAATTATTAATTGATATGGCATTAGCAACACCGGTCATTCCAGAAGATGTAATTTGAAATTAGATGTCCTAGCTCTTACTGACAGAAGTAGATCATTGCAGTGGTTAGAAGCAAAAGCTGTAGAGATGGCATTACGACAGAACAGAATCCTCATTGTGAATATAGTAACAGTTTCTTATTATGTATATAAATTAATTTTATCAATGTCAACATCAGGTATACCATATTCCGAGATTGCAGTAATGCTAGATACAGCACTACAGAATTGAACACAGGCATGCGCAATTATGCACATGAACAGTCATATAGACTACCCCAGTATCTATAAAGAAGGGAATGACAAGGCAGACTTAGCAGGAAAGGGTGTGTGGACTTTACAACAAGCCCGAATATTGCATGAAGAGTTGCATATGGGAGCAAAGAGCTTAGCAAAAACTGCAGGGATATCATTTTCAAACGCTCGAGAAATTGTAGCAATGTGTCCACACTGTCAAACCTCACCCTTACGGCAAATGGGAGTCAACCCGCGGGGATTGGCTCCCTCAGCAATTTGGAAGACAGACGTTACAGTCTATGAACCTTTTAAGCCAAATTCTAATCTGTTTATAACTATTGATACCTATAGTGGCGTCTTAGTTGTTACAGCTAAAAGGAGAGCCCGTGCAAAAGAGACAATAATGCATTGGCAGACAGCTATGATGTGGCTAGGAAAGCCCGATAGCATCAAAACAGACAACGGACCAAATTTTGTGTCCCAATCTGTAAAAGACTGGGTACATCGTTGGAATATTATCATCACACACGGTATCCCCTACAATTCAACAGGTCAGGCAATTATAGAGCGTGCTCACCGTACATTGAAAGACTCTTTAAATCTCATCACAGAAAAGAAATCACATGTCCCTTTAGATCCGCAGGATGTTGTCTTAATGAAGGCGCTATATCTCTGGAATCAATTTGATAGACATGGAACAGACTGTATGCCCATGAAAAAACACTATAATCTTCCCACGACCGAGGTAAAGCCAAAAGTATTAGTACATTTTACAGGAACATATATATGGTCACCTGGGTGGTCACTGGTTGTTCTTGGTCGAGGATACGCAGCTGTATCTCATCCTGATGAACCAGAAGTACGGTGGCTACCTGCAAGATGTGTTCGCCCTGACCTGCGGTGCCAGGGGCAGAACAGGCAACCTCCAAATACAGACCGGAATGCAGGCCCTCCTGATGACGACCACAATGCCGACCGTCAACCGAATGATCCTTCTGGTGATGACGAGGACACCGACCGTCAGGTAGATGGTCTGTCTACAGGCAAAGATTGGGATAGTCCTTCCACAAGCAGAGACTGAACTTTAAGTTTCTTTGTTATGGAGTCGGAAAGTTAAAGCCCTTAAGGCTATTTTAGAATTAATAAGTGATCTAAATTTCTATTTAAGATTAGTACCTGATAGAATTGTGATGTAGAATTTGTTTGCTAGATGTATTTCCTATGGCATCACTGAGACTCCGCCCACTTTAAAGCAGCATCTGATTTCGACTCTGTTTGGTAAACTGGCCATTATCAAGCAGATCCCTTATGCTGCGTTTGTTCTCCTTTCTGCAAGGCTACCCGTAGAAGATTACTAACGATCTCTTTTTCGTCTTTAAACAAAAAGGGGGGAATTGTGGAACCAGAAGTTAGGCAGGTCCCTGCGAGATGTATCAACCTGACTTTAACCGCAATGATAATGCATTCCTTTAGATTCTTTTACAGGGAAAGGGAAGGATCCGGAGCCTTTTAGTACTGCTACGGGTTTTGGTGTCCTTGGTCAACGGTGATCGCTCGTACAACTGGACGCCGATGCAACCTCAAGAATCGCGAACACTCCAGTCTATAGTGACTCCGGGTGCTCCGTCCTTCAGCATCACGGTATGCCGTTTGATGGGCCCAACCATACTGAATTGCTGGAAAGGTCCACATTGTGTCACTGCCAATGCCAAATGGGACACTGGGGGATTCCAATCACCCTGGCTAACCATCTTGTTATCCACCCTTGCTGGTCCTCTTCTTATGTTGCTGCTACCATTAACTTTTGGACCTTGCGTTCTTAACAGACTAGTGGCATTTATTAAGTCTCACTTAGACACAGTAGAGGCACAGTATGTCTTGTTAGGTCACATGACTGACTATCATCACCAATGCACTTAATATTGTATCTTCACTGGCATGGAGAGGGGGAATTGTGGTAGTATAGGGATGTGGCGATGCGGAAGATCACGTGCTGTAACGGAAATGTAGAAACCAGGTAGGATACCACCCACAAAGGGCTGGCTCTGTTACTGGTATATAAGTGCCTGTAGCCTTTAATAAAACGCCATTTTGCCTTCTTCTCTATGAGAGTCTGAGTCTGACAATGGACCCTCGGTGTCTCCCGGGATTTCGGCACCAAGGATAGGACACGTTAATCACAACAGCCAGGTGCTTCTGCTTTTATCATCCTTGGTCTTATCTCCTCAAGGTCAGAGCAGTGTTGTCTGTTTTTCGGCCTTGCAGGCCTTAGCATAACTACTTCTAGCTAACAACTATTTCTGTCCTACTCTTATCAATGCCTACACTTTGGGTGTCTTCCGCATTCACACTGGTGCCAAACAGCGACATTAAGGGGTATAAATCGTGATTAGAGATTTCACACAAGGTTCTTATCCACTGAATATCACCTATCAGTTTTTGAACATCAGTCAATGTTTGGATATCAGGTTTTAAAAAGATTTTTTGCAGCTTTACTTGCGTGTCAAGGTTTAAAAATAGCGCCAGGTAGTTCCATGGAGAGCTTTTTTGAACCTTTTCTGGCACTATTTTTAAACCCTTCTCCTCCAGACAAGGTACCATTTGTCTCAATATGTCATCAATATTAAGGTTTTCTCCAGCTATTAATATATCATCCATATAGTGATATATCAATAGCTGATCAAATTTTTCCCTGGCAGGTTTCAAGGCCCATGCAACATACAGCTGAGACATAGTTGTGGTGTTCTTCATGCCCTGGGGTAAAACTACCCACTGATATCTTTCGGACAGTTTGTATTTGTTCACAGATGGTACTGTGAAGGCAAACTTTTCACAATCATCCAGATGCAGAGGAATAGTGAAAAAGAAATCTTTTAAGTTAATAATTAAAATATTCCAATCTTTAGGGATCATTACTGGAGATGGCAGGCCCGGCTCTAGGGCCCCCATGTCATGTATTATGGTATTAATTGCACGCAAGTCATGCAATAATTGCCATTTACGATTCCTTTTAGGTATTGTAAAAATTGGGGTGTTCCAAGGACTGGTAGAAGGGACAATATGACCAGTATCCAGCTGATCTTTTACTAAATCTCTAATTTTGGACAGCCTTTCAGATTTAAGTGGACATTGGTCAATCCATATTGGTTCATTGGTTTTCCACTTTAATTTTAGGATCGGTTGTTCATCAATGGCCGCCACTAAAAACCCTGTGTTGTAAGTCGTGCTCCCATTTGACTTAAATATCTAGTCCTATCAGAGAGATTGGAACTTCCAGAATGTAAGGCCGAGTTTTAACCTTTGAACCATCATCAAAACAAAATTGTACATAATCTTTACTAATTCTAGTAGACTGCATACCACCAATTCCAAAAATACCATTTGGAGTGGGAATTGTATGCCAGCACAGTGGCCAATGGGCTCTAGGTATGACTGTAACATCTGTGCTGGTATCAATGATCATTTTTATTACAATTTTTTCATTATCTGGTCCCACAATTTCTACAATTACTTTAGGTTTGTCTTTCTGAATATCTAATGCTAACAACACCTCCGGTGGTCCTGTTGAGCCAAATCCTGCATTGCTCTGGAATACTTTCTCGGGTTGTGGAACTTTGGATTCAAAAGGTACCAATTGCGCTATATGAGCCCCTTTAGGCATAGACACTGGTGGCATCAGGGTGTAAACCATTATTGCTATGGTACCAGTATAATCAGCATCAATGACCCCTGGTAAAACAAAAATTCCCCGTCGGGATACTGATGAACAACCTAATAACAGTGCACAGAGACCATAACCTAGTGGGCCATTCATGTTTGACGGTATGCAGTGTACTGTAGTGTCTAATAATGTAAAGTCTATTACTGTTGCCACATCCACTCCGGCACTTCCTGAAGTTGCTGAGGGGACGCAGCCCAAGCACCCTGAACTTGTGTCTGCATGAGCACGGGCCTCACGCTCTGGCGGTAGTTTCCCAATGGATGACTACAAACGTGATACCGTGATCAACATTGTTTAGCCATATGTCCCTTTTTTCCACATTTGACACACATCCCTGTTTCTTCAAGTTTAGATTTACTTTTATATTCTGCATTAAAATGCCCCACCTTACCGCAATTAAAACATATCTTTCCAGTCTTACCCCCTTTTTTGTTATGTAATAATGGTCTAACTGCAGCAGCAAAAGCGGTGGTGAAATAATTTGCTTTATCCTGCTCACCCATATGTTCCGCCGCTTCCAACATTTCCCCAATGGTTACGCCCCCGAGGCAAGGTGCAAAGTATACGCTTGGTTTTGGCATTAGCGTTCACATACGCCAGTTTATCTAAAAATCGAGCCTTCATTTCTGCATCAAGATCAGGATTAGAATTTAAGGCATCATGTAATCTATCAATAAATTGTGCATGCATTTCCGTTTCCCCCTGCCGGATAGTAGCATATGATGGGGTCCCTTGATCAGGAGCCGGTGTACTTTGCAGCACCTTAAATGCCAGTTCCTGTGATAACTGTAGAACAGGAACTGCAAACTGAGCTTGCCACACAGCGTTTGCAAATGGACCCAATCCCATTAACATTTGAGCTGTAACATTAAACAAAGGATCATTTTGCTGTTGTCCCGAACACATTTCCTGCCATTTGTGATAAAAGTATAATTGCTGAGAAGGTATTAACAACGTATTTACTATCATGTGAGAATCATGCAGTGTCATAGCAGTACCCATAAAAAAAAGTGATAGCATTGCCCGCGTAAATGGAGATTTTAAACCGTACTGCGCAATAGCCATCTCATCCTCCTTTAAAATTCTCCAATCAAGAGGCACCCACTATCCCGATTGGCCCGGACCCGCGATAACTGGAAAAGCTAAGGGGGTAGAAGTTGGTATTACTTTGCCTTCTATTAATGCATCGCGAATTATACCCCACCATTGATGTCTCGGGTCAGTGCTTCCCACCGCTCTCTCAGCGGAAAAAGGCAATAAGGAAGGGGGAGGGGGGAGGGGAGAGGGGACGAAGGGAGAAAAGGGTTCTGCAAATCAAAGGATACTGGTGTGGGCTTTTCTCTGGCAGCAGCTTCCAGCTTTTCTAATTTTTCTATGACCAACTGAAGCTGCAGCTACCGGCTCGAACCCTCTTCCTTTCCCCTTGGTGTGCTGGGCTCCGATAGAGGCAGAGGTGGATAGAGACAATGGGTGTCACGGTCTGACTGTGTTTCCATCATCCTTTGCCTCTATCATAGGCACTGGTGACTGGTGTGGGTTCACTGGCAAAGTTGTTGCCTCCAGAGGGGGCTCCGACTGGGCGGGAGCATTTTCCCTTTTGTTAATATCTTGACCAGTATTCGGTCCTTGCTGCAAGGTATAGTTAACAGACGTAATTGTGGGCGCGGGTGGTGGTGCACCCGGAAAAATAAATACATTCTCGGTATCTGACTTTTTCCCTTTTGTCGCCAGCCCAGACAAGGTGGGAGATAAAGCGGCAAAAGCTGAGGCCGCCGCGCAGCAGTCTGCTTTCATCTCTTGCAAAGTATTGCGAATGAGTTTCCAGAGGGTTGCTAATGGTTTAGCGTCCTTAGACCTGTCTGATATTTCGCCCCATAGAGAGGCTGCGATAGCTTCCCAAGTGCTCAGCTCAAAGGCTGTACCCACACTTGTTAATAAATTTCTCTCCTTACTCTATTGCAGGAGGTGCTTGAAAGAAAGTTCATCATATTTAATTCCCCTGTTAGAGAGAATATGTTGGAGGAGCTCTAACACCACTTCTTCCTCTTTGCTGAGTGGATTCCCCATCTCCTCCCCCGACCGCTCACCTCTTTTGGGCGAGATCCCTGTTTCAAGTCGACAGCTGTCTTTCTGTCTCTGTGGATGCACTGGTCGGGGCAGCCGGACTGATGGTCGGTACCCCCATGACTGACTCTTCCCTTCTCACGCCAGCTGCTCGTAATCCTTTGCAGAATGGCAGCGAGACGGTCCCTGTTTGGGCACCACTTGCGGGAAATTAACTCAACACAGATCAATATAATCAAAGTTGAGGGCACTTTATTCATGTTTTCGCCATGGTTATATACGATTTCTCTCCTTGTATACACACCACCAACAGCTATTGGTTAAGTACTCTAAACACACACTGTTCACACATCCTAAACTAATACATCATTGGCTATCCTACACCATCTCCATCACCACCCCCCATCCTGTTTACCTTCTACTTTCTTCTTCTTTATCTTCTTGCTTCACTGCTTTGTGCTCCCCCCTTTGCCGTTCTCAAGCATACCTCAAGGTTGTCATCCGCAGCCCAATTTATTCTCACAGTCTTGTCCGCAGCCCAGTTTACTCACACACAGTCTTGAGGAAAACAGGCATGCCTGTTTTCCTCCAGAAATAATCCCACATATCTCCTTTTCCGTTGGAGTATAGTTGGCCTCAGATCCCCTGTATCCTCAACTCCAAAAACCCAGAAGTCGGCCTCGTGTCTCCCTGAGTGCCCTCTGTCAGATGCTCCAGGTAGGACCATTCTTCCCAGCAGCGGTGTAGAGTATGTTTTTGATATCTGGTCCTGTCCAGACTGGCCCAAGGGCTACTGCATGCACAGTCTACTGTTTGATTTGTTCAAAGGCCTGTTGCTGTGCAGGGCCCCGGTTAAAATAATTCTTCTTACAACTCACATGGTAGAGCGGGCTCAAAATGAGACTGTAGTCTGAAATATGCATTCTCCAGAAACCCACAGCACCCAGGAAAGCCTGTGTCTCCTTTTTGTTGGTTGGTGGAGATATTGCTGTTATCTTATTGATCACGTCCATCAGGATGTGTTGATGTCCATCCTGCCATTTTATTCCAAGGAACTGGATTTCCTGCGCAGGCCCCTTCACCTTGCTTCGCTTTATAGCAAAACCGGCCTCCAGGAAGATTTCAATTATTTTCTCCCCTTTCTTGAAAACTTCTTCTGCTGTGTTGCCCCATACGATGATGTCATCAATGTACTGGAGGTGCTCTGGAGCCGCACCTTCCTCCAGTTCAGTATGGATCAGTCTGTGGGAGATGGTGGGGCTGTGTTTCCACCCCTGGGGCAACTGATTCCATATGTACTGGACTTCCCTCCAGGTGAAGGCACACAGTGGCCTGCACTCTGGTGCTATGGGAATGGAGAAAAACGCATTAGCCATGTCAGTTGTGGCGTACCACTTGGCTGCCTTGGACTCCAGCTCATACTGAAGTTCTAGCATTTCTGGCACAACAGCACTCAGCATCGGTGTAACTTCATTCAGACCACAATAGTCCACTGTCAATCACCATTCTCCATTTGACTTTTGCACAGGCCATATGGGGCTGTTGAAGGGTGAATGAGTTTTGTTGATCACGCCCTGGCTCTCCAGCTGATGAATCAATTCCTGGATAGGGATCAGGGAATCTCTGTTGGTGCGATATTGCCGCCTACGCACTGCCGTCATAGCCATTGGTACCAGTTGCTCTTCAACCTTCATCAGCCCCACTACAGAAGGGTTCTCTGAGAGACCTGGCAAGGTGGACAACTGTTCACTTCCCTCCACCTCCAAGGCAGCAACACCAAAATCACACGGGTATCCTTTTGGATCCTTGAAATAGCCTCTCCTGAGATAATCTATGCCAAGGATGCATGGGGCCAGCCACAATGGGGTGTTTGTACCACTCCCTACCAGTCAGGCTCACTTCAGCTTCCAATATTGTCAGCTGCTGGGATCCCCCTCTCACTCCAGAAATACTTATGGGCTCAGCTCCTCTGTATTTTGATGGTATTAAAGTGCACTGCGCACCAGTATCAACCAAGGCGTGTACTTCTATGGATCTGTCGTGCCCGGCCATTGGATCCAGACAGTCCAGTAAATCCGGTTGTCCCTTTCCTCCACCTGGCTGGAGGCAGGGCTCCTCTATTCATGCTCCTGGTCAGAATATTCACTGTCTGACCCTTGCTGCGTCAAACCAGAAGTCCCCTTGTCAGGCTCGGTGGAGTTGATTTTAGTCTTCCCATATCTGCGAGATCATTGTTTGCCTTCTTGTGTTTCCACACTGACTATATTAATGGTCTTCTTGGATGGCCCTTTCTAAATGGCTGTCTTCCCTCTCACTTCACGTACACGGGCTTCAAGCTTAAAGGTAGGTTCACCATCCCACTTCCTCATATCCTCCCCCTGGTCACGCAGAAAGAACCAGAGTGCACCACATAGCATATGCCTGGGGCTCCCTTTCCCTCTGACTCATTCCTTGGGACACTCCTGATATCCAAGCCGCTAGCCCTTAGGGACATGGAGGTTCTAAGATCTCTTCAAAGTTCTGGAGCCAAGAAGAAACAGTTTCCACATTTGGATTATCCATTTGTGGATAATATATTGCTGCCAAGCTGGCAGAATATGATGCTGGTGCATTCTTAATCACTTTCCTCCACATGGCCCTTTCACATTGAACATCCTCTGGATATTTAGGATGCTCATCATTATCTAATTCCCCATAGATGACTTTCAGTATTGCTAGTTCCCTCAGGTACTGGATACCTTCATCAGCAGTGGACCACTTTCCTGAGGTGGAGTTCATTAAGTCTTCCTTGAATGGATATCTTGCTTTGACGCTTGAAAGGAGCCGTCTCCAGAGACTGCAGATTGCTGCCTCTTTTCCAATTCCTCTTTCGCTGCCACGATTCCTAGCAAGGGATCCCAGCTGTTGGGCTTCCTTACCTTCAAGCTGTTGGGTGTCCGCCCTAGTATCCCAGCATCGAAGCAGCCAGGTAACAATCTGTTCCCCTATCTGGCGGCTGTAATCTTTCCTCAGGTATTGAAGTTCTGATGAAGTCAGGGACCGGGTGGTTTCTGCCTCCTGCTTCAATTCCATTACTTCCTCCTCCAATCTCCCTGTTGAGGGTCCAGCTTGTTGGTCGTGTGTTTCCCCCTCTTCCTCATTCCTCACTAATCGACGGTAGGGGCCTGTTGTTCTCCTCGTCCACTGCTTCTTTTTACTACTGAGGCAACTTTGGCAGTTGTAGTTTTTTCAGTCCCTATCTCAACTCGGGTGTCTTCGGATGTAGTTTGGGTCCTTGCCTTAACCACAGTCCTCTGAGAATACTCAACTGTGGTTTGATAGGCACAGGCCAGGCCCCAGTACAGCGCTAAGAGCTGCTGGTTCTCATCGGGGTAGACAGGGCACCCTTCTATTGGATGTTGAGTCAGCTTGACAGGGTTGCTTGCCTGTTCGGGGATAAAGTCCCAGGCTACTGGAGGTGACAAGCATCCTAGGAACCTGCCCAAATCCTGCCAGACCCCTTGCCACCCAGGGACAGGCTGCCTCAGGGCACATTTCGGTGTCACCCCACCTGAAACTTGTCTCCTCTCAGGACAAACTGGGACCAGACTACACACAACCCAGATTAAGCCAACGATATTGATTAGTAGTATTAAGAAGCTCACATGAGAGTGGACGAGGTCCTCAGGAGTATGCATGAATAAATCATCTACATCAATTTCCAGTAGAAAGAGAGAGATGTATTCAATCATTTTCTCCCCAAGGTAGCCCCACCAACACAGCAAAGCCACTGATGGCAGCGAGAAACAAATCATTACTATTTGTTCCAGGGTGCTCCCGAGTCCCTTCATCCTCCCGAGACAGAAGCTTCCCCAGCACATTGAAGCTATCAGTGCAAAGCAAAGCAAAGAGACAGTGTTTCGGTAAACGTTAACAAAACACCAGATAAGTAGCGCAAGCAAACTCCGTGGCCTGCACAGGAGTTTGCTACTAATATCTAAAGCAAGCAATAGAAAAGCAGCTGCTTGAGCCCCACATTGGGCGCCAAAAATGAACTGCGGTGGGTTGACCGTGGGTGGGCACCAGGTGCCCACCAAGCCCTTCTATCACTCCTCCCGATCCCCGACAGCACGGCACACAGGGAGAGAATAAGACACAAAGAGCCGTGGATTATGATAGATAAGATGTTATTCTCTACTTTCTGTCCGCAGGCGATGTCAGGCCGAGTCCAGGAAGCAGGGCTCCAGAAACACGTAGCAGCCGCTTGGAGGACAAAGCTGAATGCCCCCCCATTCCTCCTCCTGCCCTCTCCCTTTATAGCTGAGCTGACATCATATGGTATGGAATATCCCACTGGTCAGCTCAGGTCGGCTGTATCCTCTCCCCCATCTTGCCCCCCCATCCCCTGGTGCCATGTGAGGACTGGCAGTCATAACACGGGTGTGTTATCAACACCCTCCAGCTCCCAGTACTGCAGCATGAGGGCTGGATGGGGAAAAGGACCTCAGCCAGACCCACTGTAGGTAGCAAAGGATAACATTTGATACCTGGGATTTGAAATTATGCAAGGGCAAAGAGAATTAAGTACAGAAGAATTTTTAGGAATGTCTAGATAGTGCATGTTGTGGATTTCTAATTTTGGTCTAATTGCTAAACCTTTATATGCTGCTATTAAGGGGGCAGAGGGATTGTCAGAATGGATAGCTAAATGTAAAAAGGGATTTGATAAAATTAAGAAAAGACTCATGGAAGCCCCTGCACTAGGACTTCTAAATTTCATAGAATCATAGAATCATAGAATTGTCAGGGTTGGAAGGGACCTTAAAGATGATCCAGTTCCAACCCCCCTGCCATGGGCAGGTACATCTCCCAGTAGAGCAGGTTGCTTAGAGACCCATCCAGATTAGTCTTAAAAACTTCCAAGGATGGGGCTTCCACCACTTCTCTGGGCAACCTGTTCCAGTGTCCCACCACCCTCATGGTGAAGAAATTCTTCCTAATGTCTAACCTGAATCGACCTATCTCTAATTTTAATGCATTCCCTCTAGTCCTATTACTGCCCGACAGCTTACAAGTCCCTCCCAGCTTTCTTGTAGGCCGCCTTCAGGTAGTGGAAGGCTACAATAAGGTCTTCCCGAAGCCTTCTCTTCTCCAGACTGAACAACCCCAACTCTCTCAGTCTGTCCCCATAGGAGAGGTGCTCCAGCCCTCTGATCATCCTCGTGGCCCTTCTCTGGACACGTTCCAACACATCCATATCCTTCCTGTAATAGGGGCTCCAGAACTGGATGCAGTACTCCAGGTGAGGTCTCACGAGAGTGGAGTAGAGGGGGAGAATCATTTCCCTTGACCTGCTAGCCACGCTTCTCTTGATGCAGCCCAGGATACAATTGGCTCTTTGGGCTGCAAGAGCACACTGATGGCTCATGTTGAGCTTCTCATCCACCATCACTCCCAAGTCCTTTTCTTCAGGGCTGCTCTCAAGCCAATCACTGCCCAGCCTATATTGGTATTTGGGATTGCTCCGACCCAGATGGAGGACCTTGCATTTGGCCTTGTTGAACTTCAGGAGATTGGCATGGGCCCACCTCTCCAGCCTGTCCAGGTCCCTCTGGATGGCATCCCTTCCCTCCAGCGTGTCAGCTGCCCCACACAGTTTGCTGTCATCAGCAAACTTGCTGAGGGTGCACTCAATGCCACTGTCCATGTCACTGACGAAGATGTTAAACAAGACTGGTCCCAGTACTGATCCTTGAGGGACTCCACTTGTCACTGGTCTCCACTTGGATACCAACCCATTGACAACCACTCTTTGGGAGAGGCCATCAAGCCAGTTCTTTATCCACTGAATTGTCCATCCATCAAATCCATATTTCATCAGCTTGGAGACCAGAATGTCATGCAGGACAGTGTCAAAGGCTTTGCTCAGGTCCAGGTAAATGACGTCAGTTACTCTTCCCCCATCTATTGATGTTGTAACATTCTCATGGAACGCCACCAGGTTAGTGAGACATGATTTGCCCTCGGTGAAGCCATTTTGGTTACAGCCAATCACTTCGTCGTTATTCATATGCCTCAGTAGTGCTTCCAGGAGGATCTGCTCCATGATCTTACCAGGCACAGAAGTGAGGCTGACTGGTCTATAGTTCCCGGGTTCATCCACCTTTCCCTTTTTGAATATTTCCCCCTTTCCAGTCAATGGGGACTTCACACAACTGCCATGACTTTTGGAATATAATAGATAGTGGTTTAGCAACCTCATCCACCAGTTCCCTCAGCACCCATGGGTGTATCCCGTTGGGTCCCATGGACTTGTGCACTTTCAGGTACATCAGATGGTCACGAACCTGATCTTAACCTGCAACGGGCAGTTCTTTCATCCAATGCCTGCCATCAACTTCTGTGACTCTGGGGGTGTGGCTGGAGCCCTTGCCAATGAAGACTGAGGAAAAGAAGTCACTGAGGACCTCAGCCTTCTCAGCATCACTTGCCACCCATTCTCCAGTTTCTTTTCTGAGGGGGCCCACACATTCCCTAGTCTTTTTCTTGCCATTCATATACCTATAGAAATTTTTGGCATTACCCTTAATCTCCCTGGCTAGATTTAATTCTAACTGAGCTTTAGGTCTCCTGACCAGGTCTCTTGCTGCTCAAGCAGCTTCCTTGTATGCCCCCCATTCTAGCTGTCCTTCCTTCCACTCCTTGTAGAGCTTCTTTTTTCGTGACAGCATCTCCAGGAGATCCTTATTCATCCAGGCAGGTCTCCTAGCATTCTTTCCTGCCTGTTGTGATTAACGTGTCCTATCCTCAGTGCCGAAATCCCGGGAGACACCAAGGGTCCATTGTCAGACTCAGACTCTCATAGAGAAGAAGGCAAAATGGCGTTTTATTAAAGGCTACAGGCACTTATATACCAGTAACAGAGCCAGCCCTTCGTGGGTGGTATCCTACCTGGTTTCTACGTTTCCGTTACAGCACGTGATCTTCCTCATCGCCATATCCCTATACTACCACACCTGCCTTTCCTTTTGCTGGTATAGTTTGCTCCTGGGCACTGAGAAGGTGATCCTTAAATATCAACCAGCTGTCCTGTGCCCCCCTACCATCTAAAGCTTTGTCCCATGGCACTTTGGCCAGCAGATCCCTGAAGCTATCAAAGTCTGCACACCTAAAGTCCAGGGTTGTAAGCTTGGTGTACGTCCTCCCTGAGGATCTTTAATTCTATTGCTTCATGATCACTACAGCCAAGATTGTCCCCAAGTTTTACATCAGACACCAGCCCTTCCCTGTTGGTCAAAACAAGGTCCAGCATAGCCGCTTTCCTTGTCGGTTCCTCCACCATTTGGAGGAGGAAGTTATCATTTACACACTCCAGGAACATCCTGGATTGCTGGTGCCTTGCTGTGTTATCTCTCCAGCAGATGTCAGCATAGTTAAAATCCCCTACAAGGACCAAGGCCTGTGAATGCAAAGCCATTTCTATCTGCCTATGGAGGGCCTCATCCACTTGGCTCTGCTGGTCAGGTGGCCTGTAGCAGACCCCGACTGTAACATCACCTTCCCCTGACTTCCCTTTAATCTTAAACCGTACGCTCTCAACCAGCTCATCATCCTTCCCCCTATGGAACTCTATGGATTCCAGCTGGTCACTGATGTAGAGGGAGACATCTCCTCCCCTCCTACCCTGCCTGTGCTTCCTGAACAGCTTATATACATCTACCCCTACATTCCAATCACAGGAGTCATCCCACCAAGTTTCAGTAATAGTCACTATGTCATGGCTTTCTAGCAGCACAGTGGCCCTTAATTCATCCTGTTTATTGCCCAAGCTGCGTGCATTTGCATAGAGGCACTTCAGCTGGGCTGGCTGGATTACCCTCTTGTACAAATCCTCTTTGACTCCTATGGGGTGTCCCAGTGCATCGTCACTTGCTTTCCTCAGGGTAACAAGTTGAGACCCCTTACTAGGATTCTGTTCCTCAGCCCCTGATGTTCTGCCCCACTGTTCGTCACAAGCAAATGTAAATGTAAAATTACTGACCCCCCTCCCCCTTCAAATCTAGTTTAAAGCCTTATCAGTGGGCCCTGCCAACTCCTGCCCCAGAATCCTTTTCCCCCTCTGGGACAAGTGCATCCCATTAGGTGCTCGCAGCTCCAATACTTCGTATACTGAGCCATGATCATAAAAACCAAAGTCCTGTTGACAACACCAGTCCCGGAGCCATGAATTGACCTGTTGGCTCTTCCTATATATTCCCTCATCCATAGCCAATGTCGGAGAGATGGAGGAGAACACAACTTGAGCTCCTGATCCCTTTACCAGCTGTCCCAAGGCACTGAAATCTCTTTTAATTGATTGTGAGCCTCTTATTGCTACATTGTCACTTCCCACCTGAAAGACCAGAAGCGGGTAATAGTCTGAAGGACTCACAAGGGAGGGAAGTTTACCTACAACATCCTTTACATGGGAACCAGGGAGACAGCAGACCTCTGTGTGAACCTGGTTCGGTCTGCATATTGGGCCCTCCAGTCCCCTCAGTAGGGAGTCACCTACAACAATGACCCTTTGACTTTTCTTATTAGGGTCAGTTTTGATGGCTGTCCGGGGGAGAGCTGATCTTGGTGGCTCAACTGGTTTTTGTGAGCCCTCATCCTTGCTCTCGAGCAGTTCCTTCTGCAAAGCCCCATACCTATTTTGCAAGGGCACTGTAAGTGATGTGCTTATTAAAGGAACACGCTTTCTCTTTTTGTTCTGTTTGTTTCATTTGGCACAGACCTGCTCCCATTCACCTTGCTCAGGCGGGTTACAATGGGAATGTTGAGGGGCTTGCTGATGAGAGGCTATGGAATCCTCTACTCCACTAGTATTTACCTGCCTGACTAAAGAATACTCTGCTCCACCAAGAGTTACCTGCTGTTCTGTTTTTGTAGAAATGGGATTGTGAAAATAGTCAATTTCAGCTGGGTTGGCTGGATCACCTCTCTCTTCTAGAAAAGTTTAAAAAATTAGATAAAATGAGCAGAGTAAAATCCTGGTTTGCCTTTTACAATTATGTATCATGCTTAGCAACGTACTTTTGTTTTAATTATAAACAGGATCTAATAATTAATAATAGAATATCACGGTCTAGAACAAAGGCTATAGAAAGAATAATGAGTTGGCCAACCAACTAGCCATGAAGTGTGGAGGCCTGGACCACTGGGTCCAGTATAGAAAATATTATTGCACCTGTTGGGCGTAAACCCTGGGAACATTATCCGCAAGGCTTAAGCTATGATAAAGGGAAGCTGGGTTGTTAGACAAAGTAAATATTTGTACCTTGTAAGGGTTTTGTTGACTCGCGTCTCGCGTGTATTGGTGGAAAGTTACTGGGACTAGGGGCACTGGGGTACATAAGGCATGTGTGAAGTAGCAATAAATGTCTTCATTTCTGCACCAGGACGGAGTCCATGAATCAATCACCACAATGAAGAACTGTTGAAGACAGCCAAATCTAAGCGAAACTGGGGGAAAGGTAATTCCATTAGAGGGAGATGCAGAAACAACTCACTGGCTTTGAATACATGTTGAATAGATGTATTCCTCTTTTTTTTTAATTGCTTCTCCACACTGTATAGGTGATGAAGATGTCAAGTTCGATGCAACTACTCAGGAAAAAAGTGTCCTGTTTCTGCATCACCTGGGAAGGTCTAACCAGTAAATTATCTGAAATAGGGGCTATAAATAAATTAGGTGATGAGGATTTTACACCTACTGAAAAATTCATTGCCAGGCAAAGTCAGTATAAAGCAAATTCATTTTTGGCAGATGAATTTTTTAGTAAAAGAGTGCTTACTCCACATTTGTTGCTAGAAGATGAGCTATGTTGTTGATTGGTTATTCAGAATAATACACTTTAATATTTAAAAGATAGATAACAAGCCTTCCTAACTAGCAGTGCTGCCCAGATCTTTGATTTATATGTACAAGCAATAAATGTAGTATTAGCACTAACACTTAACCATGTTTCCAGAAACTAAATGTTTGCTGTTCCAAACAAAGCCATTTTCTGATCAGAAATTCAATCCTATCTGCAAGTGCTAGGTCAACACGTTAATTGGGAATGTGACTAGTTTGACCACCCAGGAAAATGAGAGCAATGTCTCACAGGTTTGTAGGTGTAAGATAGGAATATGTCAGGGTCAGCAAGTCAAAGAGCTCAGAGAAGCATCACCAAATTGTTCCAATTCCCATGTCAGCAGAGTGTTGCTACTATGTAACTTTTTGAGTTTTACTGCCAACAGAAAACTTCTAAACAAAAGACCTCTGACTCTTATGATTATATAATTCTAAACACCATAACAAAACATCTTGTAGTTTTTATTGCTCTTCTACCTGGAGCTGGCACCCAAGGAGGCCTCTGTCCATTCTGCCTTCGATCCGGTCTGCGTGTTCCTGGAGGGCGGTGAGGTGGTGGGGGCCGCAGTCGGTTGCGCAGGGGGCAGCAAGGCAGCCGGCTGGGGCAGCGCAGTTTGGGGCGCTGCCGGCGGTGCAGGCGGATCTTGTGACGGAGCCGCCTCCGCCACTGGAGTCGGGGCCGTCAGCTCGGCCGGCGGCGCCGGAGCTGCCGTCCCTGCCTCCACCGGGGCCACCGTTTGTTCCGCCGCTGCCGGTTCCGCCGCGGGAGCCGTTGCCACGTCCACATTCGGAATTCCCGGAGCCGGCACCAGAATCCAGCTCCCGAACACAGCTCCCATCTGCTGCGGGGCCCAGTCTGGGACTGCCCCGGTGCCTCCACAGCATCAGTGGTGACGGTGATGGAATTACCATCAGGGGGGTTGGGTTCGATACTGGGTTTGTATATATTTGTATATATTCCATTTTTATAATTATTTATTTCATTTTCATTAAAGCTGCTCGAGTTTCCTTTTCTAATCGATAACTCTCTCTCTCTTATTCCCTTTATCTTCCCCTTTGGAGAGGGAGGGGGGTTAACAGAGAGCGACTGTTATAGGTCTAAGGGGCTGCCCTGACCCTAAACCGTGACAACTGTCATGGGCAGACATCTCATTTTATTGCTTTGTCGCTGTTTATGCCGGGAGCAGAGAGATGCAGCAACATATAAATTCAGCAAGAGCAGGCAAAAGAAGCCACTTTATTAATTTGCAACCCCATTTTATATACCCTAGCCCCATAGGGTGATTGGTCAGTGATCACCCATCTCCTAGGGTGATTGCCTAAAGTCCTACAATACCCGTTTCAAAATATTTTTCCAATGTACCATAAACAGAACTTAGCAAAACACCATGTGTTAGTCTAGTTTACAAAACCTACTGTTTCTCATAACACGTGTGAGAAAGGCAGGATTCTCACCGAATATTGTGAGAACCTAGGAAAATCCCTCTGCTAGCAGCTTTTCAGCATCCACAATTCCCCCTTTTTGTTTAAAGACCAGAAAGGTATCGTTTGTAAACTTCTGCGGGTAGTCTTGCAGAAGGGAGAACAAACGCAGCATAAGGGATCTGCTTGGTAATGGCCAGTTACCAAACACAGCATAAAAGAGAAGACTGCGAGGGGATTTGATAAATGTTTATAAATATATGAGGACTAAGTGTCAAGAGGAAAGGGACAGCCTCTTCTCACTCGTGCCTTGTGATAGGACTAGGGGGAACGGATATAAGCTGGAGCACAAGAGGTTCCACCTTAACATGAGGAGGAACTTCTTTACAGTAAGGGTCACAGAGCATTGGAACAGGCTGCCCAGAAAGGCTGTGGAGTCTCCTTCTCTGGAGATTTTCAAAACTCACCTGGATGAGTTCCTGAGTGACCTGTGTTAGGTTAGATTAGGTTGTAGGTTAGATTAGGTTGTAGGTTAGATTATATGATCCTGCCCTGGCAGGGGGTTGAACTCGAAGATCTCCAAGGTCCCTTTCAACCCCTAACACTCTGTGATTCTGTGGTAATTTATGGTGACAGAGTAGTAGTGAACCCTCTCTCTGTCAGAGACTGTGTCAGTTACTTGTCTAAAGATTGCTGCATCAGTGTGATTGACCATCAAACCAAAAACTGATCCATGGTTGGACCACGTGGCTAAAAGTTCCTGTTTTCCAATGAATTTGGATACGGAGCTGATTCTGAGAACTGTAACCTAACACCTGCATATGTGCCCAGACACAGGGCTTCGAAGACCGAGGGCTCTGAAGACCACGGAAGACCCCTTAGAGATGGTATTGGGCATACATACTACCACTGGGTGGTGGGTGTGGTTAAGTAAAATAGTTCCTGGAATATGCTAAGTACTTCTTTGAAGAAGAATGAATATTCAACAGGACAACACAATAAAAAAGCAGGACCAACCAATGTCGGACAGAATGTTCTCCTATAGGACTTGGAAATGAATTGGACTAATGGGACGTCACAGCTCCATGGTTGTAGATATCACAACTAACCCTTTTCTTCTTTTCTTTCCTTTCTCTCTTTGCTTTGCAAACCTGTTGTCAGGCAAATAAAGTCATTTGGAACTTGACTCTGTTTTGAGTCTTAATTCTGTTACCGAGAATATGACCAAAACCTTGCTCTGGTCTATGACTGGTGCGAGACATTTTAATTGACGTCACAGACAGGATTCTCAGAGAAAAATAAAGTGCCCAGCAGCTTTACAAGAGACTCTTGTGGGTATATGTGTGTATATATGTTGGGGTTTTGGGGAGTTATTCTGTTTTTCCTTCTCTTAAGGAATTTTTCCATACTTGTTTCTCAGGGAGGTAAATGGCCGTACTTAAGAGACACAAAAGGACCTGGCCACAGGGGGAGGGGTCCAGCCTGCCGAGTAAAGCGGGTTGGGTGGAGCCCCTGGGGCTCTCACGTGGTTTGCTCCCTGCATTCGAGGAGGAGAAGCTGCCCTCGTGGTGCAGAGAACTCTCCCCACTGCATCTCCTGCTCTCCCTGCTGCCTACCAAGGATCCGCGGGACACCGGGATCAGCTTGGAGGAGAGGTCCTCCCTGCTGTGTTTCCTGTTTTTTCCTTCTACCCCTGCTGTCTCCCGAGGATCCTGCTGGACACCGGGATCGGCTGCCCAGGGGGTTCGTGACACAGGCTTTCCGTCTGCGATTGCCACGTGGGGACTGAGCTGGCTCCGGAGCGGCGGGGAGACCATCGCGCCCTCCCTGCTCCCCGGGAGCCCCCGAGAGGTTGGCACTGGGTTCCCTGTGCCGTTTCCTGTTACTGCCGTAGTTACTGTTGTTTGTTTGTCTTGTTATATAGATATCTAGTAAAGAAATGTTATTCCTATTCCTCATTTCTTTACCTGAAAGCCCCTTAATTTCAAAATTACAAGCATTCGGAGGGGAGGGGGTTGCATTTCCCTTCCAAGGGGGGCTCCTGCCTTCCTTGGCAGACACCTGTCTTTCAAACCAAGACAGTATGTGAGTGTATGAGTGAGATGCACATTGGTACTGACATGCGGAAAACAAACTCTACAACCCGTTAAAGGTTATAAAGCAGGTATGTTTATTACGGCGCTGGGTGCAAGAGGGATCATTCCTCCTAACTTGCACACCAAAGTGTCCATCGAGCAGGTATTTATTACACCAAAGCATACATATTTA
>JANVCC010000887.1:0-13237 GCA_025345505.1 Todiramphus chloris collaris | reverse complement strand
GCCTATTGTGAAACTTAATGAATATGGAACATGTAACCCAATATATACTGAGCTGAAAGCAGCTGGGGGCACGCATGACTTTGGAGGAAGTATCCCCATGCGTCCCAGCGCTGGAATAAACATACCTACTTTACTACTTATTCAGTAGTGGAGTTTTTCCATGTATCAGTACCATTGATCGGGATCCCTATTCCCACTAACATAAGCTGGGAAAAGTTATGGAAAAATACTTCCTTCAACAGGAGCATAGAGATGGAAACATAGGAGTGGGATATAGAAGTCCCAGCTCCTAAGGAAAAATATTGTAAATGTGTCTGGAGATGTAACCCTAACAGTAAACAGAGGTATACTGCATTATGGACAGGAAGTGTGGATTGTGAGAATGGCACCTTTGTAGGGACTCAGACAGGATGTGGTATTGTTCAGGATGTGGCAGCTACCGTATAGAACAGAAAGTTCACTAGATGTTCGGTCCCAAAATGAAAAGGTTAGTACTGGATTTGTGGTACAAAAGCTAGGAAAGTATTACTGCTCTACTGGTCAGGAACTTGTACACTGGGGGCAGTAGTACCAAATGTAACAATAACTGACAAATTGAATACCAAACATTGGATCAGATCGTATGTGAAGAGATATAAGAGGAATAACCCTTTGGTAGAGAGACCTACCGCTTTTCATTCTTTTACAAGGTGGTCCATTCCTTGTTTAGGAGTAAGTGAATTAGAAAAGGCTATAGTAAATATTTCAGCCATTGTAGAACAGATTGGAATTAAGATGGCAGATACCTTATCAGCCTTACAAGAAGAGGTAGGACAATTGTCAAAAATAGCTACCCAGGACCGAATGGCTCTAGATATGATTTTGGCATCAAACGGAGGGGTTAAATATGAGCTGTTGTGTATAAATAGACCAAGGTGGGAGAATCTCAATGGATATAAACAAGATTTGCAGACAAAGATCTTACATGAGATCCAACAAGATGATATGTCGTATGGGTTTTCCAAGGTTTGGAACTGGTTAACATCCTGGATACCCAATCTAAGTTTGTGGCTGAAGAAATTAATTATGATAATAATATGTATAATAATAATGTTTGTCTGTTTATATATGCTGGGTAGTTGCTTGTGTAACTGCTGTAGCCTCTTGGGAGCCAAAGGAAAGAAAAATTACTATATCTGAAGTTGATCTCTATTTACAAAGGTAAAAGAGCTCAAAATGGGGGAAATGTTATATACCAAGGACAGAAACATTGTAAGGGGCCTCAGGCAGGAATGCAAGCAACTTCTACAATTGTGACTGGCACATCCTGCAGGAGGCAAGTGATGTATGGGGCCTCAGATAAGAACAATCAAGGACATAAACTGTGTCTGGCACCCTGGAGGAGGGCATAGACTGGCAGAAGCCAGTTAAGAAGGATTCTACAAACAGAGAGATGGGCTAAGACCTTATATGGAAGACCTTATATGGAAGGAAGACTCAAAGTTCATGGAAAGGTCACTAAAAGACATCTCTCCATCATAGAATCATAGAATCGTCAGGGTTGGAAGGGAACTTAAAGATAATCTAGTTCCAACCCCCCTGACATGGGCAGGGACATCTCCCACTAGATCAGGTTGCTCAGAGCCCCATCCAGCCTGGTCTTAAAAACTTCCAAGGATGGGGCTTCCACCACCTCTCTGGGCAACCTGTTCCATTGTCTCACCACTCTCATGGTGAAGAAATTCTTCCTAATGTCTAACCTGAATCGACCTATCTCTAGTTTTAATCCATTCCCTCTAGTCCTATCACTGCCTGACAGCCTAAAAAGTCCCTCCCCAGCTTTCTTGTAGGCCCCCTTCAGATACTGGAAAGCCACAATAAGGTCTCCCCAGAGCCTTCTCTACTCCAGACTGAACAACCCCAACTCTTTCAGTCTGCCCCCATAGGAGAGGTGTTCCAGCCCTCTCATCATCCTCGTGGCCCTTCTCTGGACACATGCCAGCACATCCATATCCTTCCTGTAATAGGGACTCCACAACTGGACGCAGTACTCCAGGTGAGGTCTCACGAGAGTAGAGCAGCCACTAGGGACCACCAGAGACTACCAAAGACCCTCAGGGAAGCCCCTTGGATGTCCAGACTGCATGTGTAACAACTATGCGTTTAGGATAATTAGTTCCCAAAAATAGAATGAATATGTATAAGCTTTCAGGGAAAACTAATGCCTATATATGTAAAGGGTGTATATAAGCTTGGACAGGGGCCAGGTATGGCATGCATAATAGGTGGAACTATCCCTTGTGCATGTGGTGCCGCAATTAAAGGAATACCTGCTTTCTAATGCTAAATTGAGTGTTACGAGAATTCTTCATTTACTGGAGTTTTGGTAACAGCAGTACCATAAGAAACTTTAAATATATATATATATATTACAGATATGTGGCAAACAACTACAAAAGAAATGTTTTTCCTCCCTTAAAAAACAAAACACAAAACAAAGGTAAAATACCAAAATATCCCAAAACTTAGTCAAGAAATCTGGCACTTTTCTGTTCCTGACATCACTGACTTAAAGAGATATAAAAAAGTTGATGTAGTAGGAAGTATGGGGATTTAAAAAAAAAATCCTAATTTTAAGAACTCTTGATTTGCAATTTTAGTCCTTGAAATGATTCCATAGTAATAGATAGGTTCCAAGACTTATTAGAATGCAGCATGAGTCAAAGAGATAACAGGTAGCAGAGTCCTCAGGTTCAAGTGACATCTCACTAGTGAAATCTTTTAGACATGTAACAGAAATAGTGAAATTGCTCTAGAGTTCAACATGGAATTCATCATTTCTTGCTCACATTCACCAGTGAAGGCCTAGGAAGGAAAGGCATATGAACAAAGACTCAAGAAATGTTACTTTCTTCTGGACACTTGCCACACTTTGTCAGAAAGTACAGAGAACTATTCATTTTAATTACTCCCCTGCAGTAAATCTCCATCAGGAAGCCTGACTGAGCACATGAGAAGTTACTCATGGCAACAGAGTGGTCACTGATTATTCTGTAGTTTTCTTCTGTTATGCTTCCATCTGCATTGTTAGTGTAATTCATCATTTAAAGAAAATCAAGAAAACCTTTAAGGTATACAGTAACTCTCCAGGCTAACAACTGCTAAGCACAGTAGAAGAATGGTCTTTCTTGTCACCATAGTCTTCAAAATAAATCAGGTTTCCTATTACTATACTTGAAACAACATTTTTACAAAATACATTACAGTGCATTTATTAAAATGCTACAAAGTATTTTCAGGAAGACCTTAAGTAGTCTACTAATCTTGCTAATAACTGAAAAAATTATATTTTACTGCATGTTTCTCTATTTCTTTTTATTTGTCCAGTTACAACATTGTCTTGGTTTGAGTTAGAACAGAACTGATTCTGTTCAGTGATTTTACTTTTCAGCTCAGTCTCTTCTAAGTCACTGCACTGTCTGAAGTTAATGGCAGATTTTCCCGGCCAGTGCCTGGTTCCAGCAGTGATAATGCTCCATGTTTCGAGTTACTACCAAGGACTGGTGTGTGCAGAAATGCTCTGGCTTATACTTGTTCCTGTGCAGACCAAGATCACTGCTAAATCTTGTATACCATGTTGGGGATTCAGAAAGTAAAAGGTTGGACCTGTGGGGAGGAGCGGCCAAGACAGGTGACCCTAAACTGACCAATGAGGGATTCCATCCCATATATGTCATATTCAGTATAAAGCTGAGGGATCATGAGGGTCAAGCTTTCTTCTTCATTGGCCAGCATCCAAGGAGGACTCTTTCCATTCTGCATCAATCCCAATCTCTGTGTTTCTGAATCCAGTTCCAGAATCCAGTTCCCATCTGACACTGAGTCCAGTCTGGGACTTCCAGTGTCTGCTCCACAGTATCAGTGGTGATGGTGATGCAATTGCCATCAGGGGGTTGGGTTTGATATTGGTTTTTTATGTATTTCATTTTATTGTTATTATTTTCATTAAAGTTGCTTTAGTTTTCTTTTACAATCCATAAATCTATTCTTTTTCTCTTTCCCTTTGGGAACACAACACGATGGGTAAACAATTGGATGACAGGTTGGGCTCAAAGAGTCACAGTAAATGGAGCTACATCAGACTGGTGGCCTGTCACCAGCTGTGTTCCCCTGGGCTCAATTTCAGGGACAGTGCTCTGCAATGTTTACAGAAATTATCTGGGTGCAGGAATTAAATATACATTAAGTAAGTTTACTGATGATACTAAAGTAGGAGGAGCTGTGGATTCCCTCAAGGGTAGAGAGGCCTTACAGAGAGATATGGATAGAACAGAGAGCTGGGCAATCACCAACAGTATGAAATTTAGCAAGAGCAAGGGCCAAATTCTCCACCTGGAATGGGGTAATCCAGGTTATAATAACGGGAATGAGAGGCTGGAGAACAGCCCTGTGGAAAGAGATCTGGGGGTTTGGGTTAATGGCAAGTTGAACATGAGTCAACAGTGTGCCCTGGCAGCCAAAAAGGGCCAGCTGTGAAGTTGAGCCTAAGAAGAAGGGAAGGGTGAGGGGAAGGTGTTTTTATGACTTGTTTCTATTTCTCATTACCCTATTATCTTTTTAATTGGTAATAAAATAAATTCATTTCCTCAAGTCTTCTTGTTGCTCATTGGATCCTTTCTCTGTCTCCAGGATGGTAGTTCCTTTTTTTTATATCAAGGATGCATATTTTGCTGACAAATGTGGCTGCCTTATTTTTCACAGGATGCAGTGGTCTCAGGGCCTCCCTTCATGTAACTAAGTATAAGTTGAGCATAAGTTCACCACTTGTGTCCTAAGGCTTCAGTAACTTTAGTTACTCGTGCTAAGTAAAGCAAAACAAGTTTCAGTTCAACCTAATTTTAAGCAATCACTCAATTAATTCTAATATTCTGCAAGTAAACTATTTTAATCCTCAACAGTCCCCCCCTAGTTTTATTCAGCATACCTGCTAATATTTTAAACAGAGTTTTTGGAATCTCTCAAAGCACCTGCTCATTGTAGGCACTGCAGGTGTGGCCTTTTACTTTCTGCACTCCCAATGTGCTACACAAGATTTAGCAGTGACCTTGGTCTGCACAGGAGCAAGTACAAGCCAGAGCCTCTCTGCGCACCCCAACCCTTGGCAGTGACTCTAAACATGGAGCATTATCCCTGCTAGAAGCAGGCACTGGCTGTGAAAATCTACCGTGAACTTCAGAAAGTGCAGTGACTTATAAGAGACTGAGCTGAAAAGTGAAATCACTGAACAGAATCAGTTCTAACTCAAAGCAGGACAAATGTCTTCCTCACCTTCTCTTATTATTGTTGACACTGTAGATTGCATCCATAACTGCACCTGTATACAGTTAAGAGATATTTTTTTGGACTATTCTGAGTGCATCTATAATCAACTGATTGTCTTTTTCATTAATTTTCCTCCCTTGAGGCATCATGTCAGACATGAGTCACTGATTAGTCCCTAATGAGAGGATCTGAAGGGTCTTTCCAGCTTATCTAGCTTGTTAAATGTCGTACTGAGTTTGTTTGCATGTACCTCAGCATCTATACCATTAAGTATTCCAAGTCCTGTTCCTAATCCTGAGAGGATATTAGTCACACTTCTTTTGTTCATTTGGCAGCGGACAGAGTTTGTCCGTATAGACAAACTAGCCACCCTGCAGAGGATGTACCTATTAATGGTGCACAGGTTGGCTTAATGGAAGCAATGTTTACCTACATTGACAACTCTACTCATTTTAATGACCATGAAGGTTTAAAAAGCACTTGTTGCTGACACAGATTTTTAATAGTGTATGGTCCAATTGCAGGTATTTGTGGGGTCATATTCTCTATTTTCAAGGAAGTTATAGTTCATAATGTAGTTAAAGAGACAGTTGTTACTGGTGTCGCAATCTCACAAGATACATTGGTAACTACCCTCTAAGCCATTACTCTAAGAAATTTCCAGTCACAGCATCTAGTATCAGAAGAAGTAACAGCAGGAAGATTTATCAAAACATTGTGATTTTTCTTCACTAGTTTGTTCTGCTAGAAGTAAATTCTGAGCTGTACCAATTTCAGAGCAGAAAACAAGAGTTTCTCTTTTTGGTTCCCCAAGGACTGGAACAGCTATTCCCTCATAACCTATGTAGATTATCTTCCTTTTATTTTTGACAATTTTTAACCAGTTGGGTTCACCTATCCTTTTCGTAGATAGCTATGCCCTGGTCAGATTCTGTGGTAGTATAGGGATGTGGCGATGCGGAAGATCACGTGTGTAGCGTGCAGGGATGGACTCCGACAGCACAGCCAATATGGTTGTAATCAGAAGTCACTTTATTAAGTGCAACAGGCTATATTTATACACGAGACAATACTGATCACGCACCCAGATCACTTCTAATTGGCCCCACACTCAAACCCAGAGTCTGTCCACGCACACTTCAAACACTTTTAATTGTCTGTCGATTCTCCTGGGTTTCTTCCTTCAGCACCCTGTTTTTCTCCTCTTATCCTCCTTATTTGCCAGGTGCTTCTGCTTTTCTCATCCTTAGTCTTATCTCCTCAAGGTCGGGGCAGTGTTGGCTGTTTTTCGGCCTTGCAGGCCTTAGCATAACTACTTCTAGCTAACAACTATTTCTGTCCTACTCTTATCAATCCCTACAATTCCCCCTTTTTTATTTTATATAACGGGCCCTTGTTCTCACAGGTATAGTTGCTATATGATATGGTTCTATTCCTAAACCTATAACAACCTTAACTATTATAGCTACAATTATCCCCAATGTACTTTGTTTCCCCATACTCACTATCGCTATTCTAAATCACTTATGACTATACTATTCTTACTATATATTCTTCTTACTTATTATTACTTATTCTATCCTTACTTATTCTATCCTTACTTATTCTTATACTTATTCTTCTAGATATTATTCTTACTATATATTCTTACTTATTCTTATTATTACTTATTCTATACTTAGTCTTCTATATATTATTCTTACTTTATTTTCTTACTTATACTAGTCTTAGTTATAATTATACTATTTCTGAATACTATTCTATTACACTTATTCAAGACTATTTTTACTGTTATTCTATTATGTTGCACTATTTGTTACTGATTTCTTACTATACTACTTAGACTCTTTGCCGTCCTCATTTAGGTTCTGATCTTCCTCATTGCTGACGACGTCGATGGCATCGCTGTTGTGCTTTACTTGCGTCTTATTTATTGCTGGTCGGACCTATTTTGCTGGTATCCATCATGGTCCTGTATCTGTGGAGACACAAGCATACGCTCGAACCCACGTTATTAACTCCACCAGTCCTTTCCAACAGTTTTCTATTACATCTTTCCATAACACTTTTGGTTTTATTCCCCACTCTTGCTCTCCAGCCAAACCTCGGATATGCTTCATGATCGGTGGATATTCCCCTTTTTCTGTTAAAGACAGTGTTGGGGTTTTGGGGAGTTATTCTGTTTTCCTTCTTCTCTTAAAGAATTTTTCCATACTTGTTTGTCAAGGAGGTAAATTGCTGTACTTGAGAGAGACAAAAGGACCTGGCCACAGGGGGAGGGGTCCAGCCAGCCGAATAAAGGGGGTTGGGTGGAGCCCCTAGGGTTCTTCTTTTGCTCCCTGCATTTGAGGTGAGGAGAAGCTGCCCTCGTGGTGCAGAGAACTCATCCCCACTGCGTCTCCTTCTACCCCTGCTGCCTCCCGAGGATACGGTGGGACACTGGGATCAGCTTGGAGAGAGGTCGTCCCTGCTTTGTCTCCTGCTTTTTCCTTTTACCCCTGCTGTCTCCCGAGGATCCTGCTGGACACCGGGATTGGCTGCCCAGGGCGGTTTGTGACCCAGGCTTTTCATCGGCCATTGCCACGTGAGGCATGAGCTGGCTCCGGAGCGGCTGGGAGACCATCGCGCCCTCCCTGCTCACTGGGAGCCGCCCGAGAGGTTGGCACTGGATTCCTGGCGCTGTTTGTTGTTACTGCCATAGTTATTGTTGTTTGTTTGCCTTGTTATATATATATTTAGTAAAGAACTGTTATTCCTATCCCTCATATCTTTGCCTGAAAGCCCCTTAATTTCAAAATTATAAGCATTCGGAGGGGAGGGGCTTGCATTTCCATTCCAAGGGGGACTTCTGCCTCCCTTGGCAGACACCTGTCTTTCAAACCAAGACAGATTTTGGCGCCCAACGTGGGGCTTGAGGGCATCAGGAGGAAAGCCTGGAAAAGGAATAACAGTTATTGGGTAGTCTAGTTTTGTGTGATGAACGCTGAAACCTTTTTAGGCAGCACCATGTGGTCTGGCTTACCCCGGTTCACATGGCACGTGGTCGTGGCTGTGTTTCTCCCCTTTGCAGCTCCTTTTCTAAACATGGATCCCCTGACTAAGGCCACTGTGGCTGTTATCCAGTTTGCAGAGTGGATTGATAAAGTGAGGAATTCATGGGTTTTCAACTTCCTCTGGAGTGTGGGCACATGGATAAAGGGCTATCATACAGTAAGTGTATGTTTCTGGGGTTATATGAAAAATGGTACCTTCTGTGAGGAAATAACACCGTGGGAACTTTTCTCCCAACCTTTCAACCAGTTCTTTGGGCCTACCCCACCGACTTTCGAAGGGTTTATATTTCCCCTAGATACTAACTAAATGTTGTTGATAGGCCTGCTCTATTTAGCATTCAGATTGGCTTGGATAACTGCCCAGGTGCCTCCCTCAGAGTCTAGGGGTACTGCCCCAGAACCTGACACGGCTCCAGCGACTAGACACCCTGCCCCGCAGCCCGACCCTGCCCCACAGCCTACCTCAGAAACAGACCACCCGAGCTGGGTAGTGGTACTGGTGAAGGAGATGCGTGAGATGGGCCAGATGCTGAGGGAATACACCTCCCCAGCTGATGGGAAACCCTCTCCCTGCCCCAAAGAGGGGGAACCTGATGGTGCAGCAGTAGAACCCACAGATGTTACAACCATCCAGGTTCCAGCTGAACCACAAGGGCAGCCCCATCCAGCAGCAGTCACCCCTGTGCAGAGGAGGAAGTATAAGACCAAATCAGCACGCCCAGTTAACGATGATGGGGAACCAGGGCCCTCACAACCAGCAGGAGAGCCAGAGCCTGAAATCATCACTGAGTCCCTGTCCTATGACAGCCTCCATAATCTGCGAAAAGACATTGTGCGACGGGGGCGTGAGGCTTATACAACCTGGTTACTTCAGGTTTGGGACCTTATGGGCAAAGGTGTGCAACTGGATGGGGGTGAAGCGAGGTATTTGGGATCCCTGACCCAGGACCCGGGTGTAGATCAAGTATTTGTGAGGGAGCCAGGGCACCTTTCTCCCTGGGAGCGGCTTTTAATGAGTGTGAGAGAAAGATTTGTTCATAGAGAGAGAATGCAGGAGTACCATCATAAAATGCAATGGAAGACACTTGAGGAAGCAATCCAACAGCTAAGAGAAGTGGCAGTGTTAGAGGTACTCTTTGGGAGGGATAGACAGCATGATAATGACCCTGACCAAGTCAGGTGCACAGGGCAGATGTTGTGGAACCTGGCAAAACTACGGCCACCGCAATACGCCACCTTCATTGCAACCATTAATGCTGAGGACAACCGAGAAACAGTGGGCTCCATTGCCAACAGGTTCCGGTATTATGAGAGTATGGTCAATGGCCCAATGAAGTCTCATGTCTCTGCTGTTGTTAGGGACCTCAAGGAGGAGATTGTGGAGGAGGTAAGGAAGAGCATTTCCTATGTGGCACCAGTGAGATTCACAGACCCCAGAGTCAGAGCCCGACGTCCCCCAGCTAGAGAGAGAGGGTACACCCCACAAGCTGAGCTGTGGTTCTTTCTGTGTGACCATGGGGAAGACATGAGAAGATGGAATAGGAAACCCACTTCTGTTCTGGCAGCACGGGTGCGTGAACTCAAAAGGGAAAACACTAACCAAAGGGGTTCCACCAGAGTGAAAGTGGCCTCAGCCTCCCGTGACCGAGCTGACAGGTATTACAGAAGGGAGGATGACATGTCAGATCCCCTAGAAGGAACCTCTCACACATATGCCCAGGGAAGGATTACAGAAGCTGGAGGATCACAGAAGCTGACCATGGTGGAACCTGAGGTGAGCCTGGCTGGGAAGGAGTGGCAGAAACATCCAATTGTGACTGGCCCAGAGGCCCCGTGTATTCTGGGCATAGACTTCCTCCGGAGCAGCTATTACAAAGACCCAAAAGGACTCAGTTGGGCATTTGGGATAGCTGCTGTGGAGGCAGAGGGCATTGAGCAATTGAACACCCTGCCTGGACTATCAGAGAATCCTTCTGCAGTTGGGCTCCTGAAGGTGGAAGAGCAGCCAGTGCCAATTGCCACCTCGACAGTGCACCGCCGGCGGTACAAGACAAATCGAGATGCCATGATCCCCATCCACAAGATGATCCGTGAGCTGGAGAGCCAAGGGGTGGTCAGCAAAGCCCACTCACCCTTCAACAGCCCCATTTGGCCTGTGCACAAGTCTGATGGAGAATGGAGATTGTCAGTGGACTATCGTGCTTTGAATGTAGTGACTCCACCCCTGAGCGCTGCTGTGCCGGACGTGCTGGAGCTCCAGTATGAGCTGGAGTCCAAAGCAGCGAAGTGGTATGCCACTATTGACATTGCCAATGCTTTTTTCTCCATCCCTCTGGCAGCAGAATGCAGGCCTCAGTTTGCCTTCACCTGGAGGGGCGTGCAGTACACCTGGAACCGACTGCCCCAGGGGTGGAAACACAGTCCCACCATCTGCCATGGACTGATCCAGACTGCACTGGAAAAGGGTGAGGCTCCAGAACATCTGCAGTACATTGACAACATCATTGTGTGGAGGAACACGGCAACAGAGATATTTGAGAAAGGAGAGAAGATCATCCAGATTCTCCTGGAAGCCGGCTTCGCCATCAAAAAGAGCAAAGTCAAGGGACCTGCCTGAGAGATCCAGTTCCTGGGGGTAAAGTGGCAAGACGGACGGCGTCAGATTCCCACCGAGGTCATTAATAAGATCACTGCAATGTCTCCACCCACCAACAAGAAGGAAACGCAATCTTTCCTTGGTGCCATAGGCTTTTGGAGAATGCACATTCCTGAGTACAGCCAGATCGTGAGCCCTCTGTACCTGGTTACCCACAAGAAGAACGATTTCCACTGGGGCCCTGAACAACAACAAGCCTTCACCCAGATCAAGCGGGAAATCGCTCGTGCGGTAACCCTTGGCCCAATCAGGACCGGACCAGAGGTGAAGAACGTACTCTACTCTGCAGCTGGGAACAAGGGCCTGTCCTGGAGCCTTTGTCAGAAGGTGCCTGGTGAGACTCGGGGACAACCACTGGGATTCTGGAGCCGAAGCTACAAAGGGTCCGAAGCCAACTACACCCCAACAGAGAAAGAAATCTTGGCCGCCTATGAAGGAGTCCAATCTGCCTCAGAAGTAATTGGCACAGAGGCACAACTCCTCCTGGCACCCCGACTACCGGTGCTGGGGTGGATATTTAAGGGAAAGGCTCCTTCCACACATCACGCCATTGACGCCACTTGGAGCAAGTGGATTGCCCTCATCACGCAGCACGCCCGTATTGGAAACCCAAATCGCCCTGGGATCATGTAAATAATTACGAACTGGCCAGAAGGTGAGACATTTGGATTATCATCTGAAGAAGAGGAGGAGCAAGTGACACGTGCCGAGGAAGCACCCCCATATAATGAGCTAATGGAGAGTGAAAGACAATACGCCCTCTTCACTGATGGTTTCTGCCGAATTGTAGGTGCTAGCCGGAAATGGAAAGCTGCTGTATGGAGCCCCACACGAGAAGTTGCACAAGCTACCGAGGGAGAAGGTGGATCGAGCCAACTCGCTGAACTCAAAGCCGTCCAATTAGACCTGGACATTGCTGAAAGAGAGAAGTGTCCAAAGCTATACCTTTGCACTGATTCATGGATGGTAGCCAATGCCCTGTGGGGCTGTCTGGAAAGGTGTAAAAAAGGCAAACTGGCAGCGCAGGGGAAAACCAATCTGGGCTACTGCTGAGTGGAAAGACATTGCCACTCGGGTAGAGAAGCTACCTGTGAAAGTCCGCCATGTAGATGCCCATGTCCCCAAGAGCCGGGCTAATGAAGAACATCGTAACAACAAACAGGTAGATCAGGCTGCAAAAATAGAGGTGTCCCAGATTGACTTGGATTGGCAACATAAAGGCGAGTTGTTCTTAGCTCGATGGGCCCATGATGCCTCAGGCCATCAGGGCAGAGATGCTACCTATAAGTGGGCACGAGACCGAGGGGTGGATTTAACTATGGACAGTATCTCCCGAGTTATCCATGACTGTGAGATGTGCGCCGCAATCAAGCAGGCCAATCGAGTGAAACCCCTATGGTATGGTGGGCGGTGGTCCAAATACAGGTATGGGGAGGCCTGGCAGATTGATTACATCACACTGCCTCAAACCCGCCAAGGCAAGCGGTATGTGTTCACCATGGTAGAAGCCACCACAGGATGGCTGGAGACCTACCCTGTGCCTCATTCTACTGCCCGGAACACCATCCTGGGCCTTGAAAAGCAGGTCCTTTGGAGGCATGGTACACCCGAGAGAATTGAGTCTGACAATGGGACTCATTTCAAGAACAGCCTTATAAACAGCTGGGCTAGGGAACATGGCATCAAATGGGTGTACCGTATCCCTTACCATGCACCAGCAGCTGGGAAGATTGAATGATGCAATGGACTGCTTAAAACCACGTTGAAGGCACTGGGTGGGGGGACTTTCAAAAATTGGGAGGACTTTCCAAAATTGGGAGATGCATTTAGCAAAAGCCACCTGGTTAGTTCACACCCGAAGCTCCACGAACCGAGCAGTCCCTGCTCAGTGTGAACCCTTACAAACAACAGATGGGGATAAGGTTCCAGTGGTACACATGAGGGGTATGCTTGGGAAAACTGTTTGCGTAAAGTCTGCTTTGAGCAAAGACAAACCCATCCGTGGGGTTGTTTTTGCACAGGGACCAGGTTGCACCTGGTGGGTGATGCAAAAAGATGGAAAGACCCGATGCATACCTCAAGGGGACCTCATTTTAAGGTGAGCCACCCATGGCATTGCACTTATATCTATATCTGCATGTATATATGTATATAATTAGGGGTAATGCATGTGTGTATACAGTTTAAAGGTTTAAGTTTGATGTAACATGTTAGTATGGAAAAATTC
>JANVCC010000835.1:0-12599 GCA_025345505.1 Todiramphus chloris collaris | reverse complement strand
AACCTAGGAAAATTCCTCTGCTAGCAGCTTTTCAGCATCCACAGTTCTCGTATTGTACAAGCATCAATATCAATGGTTTGCCATTTGTTTTCATTTAGTCAAGCCCATACTCTATGTTCCATCAGATAGAGTATGGTTCTGCTATGGTTCATTCCCAGTGCAATGATTGGGTATATAGCATATACCAAAGCATTGCCTATTGACAAGGCAAAAACCATTATTTTGTTGTCTGTAGGACTGCAAGTGAAATTAATCAGGTGCCACCAGGATTGTAATTCTCTTTCAAATTTTGTTGCATAATCCCAAATTCCTCTGTGAATTTCAGCAGGCAAAATGCCATCTTCGCTTTCTCCTTAAGTGGCCTCAATGGTTTGTTTTGTGGGCCGCCACACAACTCCCAATGTGCCAACAGTATTAATTAACAGAACCAAATAGCTCACATAAGTGTGAACAAGGACCTCGTGAACCTGCACAATAAAACCACTCACATCAAGCTCTGGTAGGGAGAGGGATATGTATTCCCTCATCATCTCCGGGAGATACCTCCCCCAGCACAGTAACACCACCAATGCCAGTGTAAAGCACATAGCTATTGTTTGTATCAGCATTGTTCTCAAGCTCAGAAAACAATGAGACAAGGAGTGCCAAAATCTGTGATCTGCACAGGAACTTGCCGCACAATAACTACTAAGCTATAGCACACTTAATGCAAAACTGCCATTGTCTTGTCCCTGTTCGGGCGCCAAAAAAGGCTGTGGTGGTTTTACCTTGGCTGGGTGCCAGGTACCCACTAAACCACTCTGTCATTCCCCCTCTCTCCTCCTTTCAAATGGACCAGGGGGAGAAAATAAGATGAAACTCGTAGTTTAAGACAAAGGCAGTTTAATGAAAAGCAAAGCAAGGCTGCATGCACAGAAGTGAAAGAAAACAAATATTTTTTCTCTACTTCTCATCAGCGGGTAAAGTCTGCCCCCTTTTCCAGGAAGCAGGGATCCAATATGCATATCGGTTGCTATGGAGGACAAGCGGATGCCCCCCCATCTCCTCTTTTTTCTAGCTTTTATTGTAAAGCTGATGTCATATGGTATGGAATATCCCTTTTGTCAGTTTGGGCCAGTTGTCTGGGTTGTGTCCCCTCCCAAGATCTTGTCCACCCCATCCCACTGCAGGGGGAAAGTTAGAAAGCCAGCCTTGGTGCTGTGTGAACCCTGCTCAGCGGTATCCAGAACACAGATGTGTTATCAACACCTTTCAAGCTCTCAATACAAAGCACAGCACTGGCAGGGCTGCTATGGGGAAAATAAACTCCATCTCAGTCAGACCCACTACAACCTCCACCCCTTATTCCTTACCATTTGTGTCATGCTCAGGCCCCACAAAATACATCTTAACTATTCTAACTAATTCCAATCACTGAAATTCCTTCTTACCAACACATCTTAATCTACGTATTTAAACCATCTTTATACCCAACATGCAGATTAATACATCATTATTAACTACTGTGCCCTGTTCTTTAACAGATAGATATTATTCCTCCATTACATGGGCTTTCTATGTAGAGGAGGAAAAGAGGCAAAGGAAGCACTCATATATTCTACTTTATGGAAGCCGATTAAGGACACGCTGCAATCTATGAAAGGGGAGCATTCCGCAGCCGCCTCCGCTTTTGCGGCGTTAACCCCTAACACTTCATGTTCACCTAAGGAGGATGGGTGTACCGAGTCCTCCACCTCTTTAAATCCTTTTGAAATGCGCATACCAGTACCCAGTTTCCACAGAACTGCTAAACTCTCCTTTTGTGGGGAGGTGACACCTGCTGGCACGAATGGCAATGATCAGTCTGGCATCAGTACAGCATCTGACATGAATGCAGAAGTAACTGTGCAACCAAATGGAGTAGTGGGAGGACCAGATTGTCGACCCGAAACCGGAACACGCCCTGCCTTGCCAGCGTCCCCTCCCTCACCTGGGTTTGTCACCACCCCTAGTAGCCAAATTGCTCAACTGATACCGTTTAATGCATGTGTTCCAAGACCAGGTAATAAGACAAGGGGAGACAGCAGATTCAGCTCTACAGGACCTCCGCAAGTATATTTATCAATGGATACAAGCAAAGCAAGACCGGAATGTGTGGTGTAAATGGAATCAAAAGGTGATCACAAATGACAGAATCAAACATTTGAGGAGAGACCTCACCTATCGGAAATGCCAGTTTCGGGCCTTACTGTATTTACAGATGCTGTTAAGTGTTCTAGGAAAGCGGCAGTTACATGGGAAAGAGGGAAAAACACCTGGGAGCACCATTTAATAGAATGGAACAGACCCGACACGTTACAAAGTTTAGAGCTCCTTGCCGTATTATGGGCATTACAACATTGGAGCCAGGAACCACTGAACATTGTCTGTGATTCACTGTACGTGGTCGGGGTGGTATCCCGGATTGAGAGATCAATGTTATGTGAACAAACAATTGTTGGGCTTGTTGCAACAACTGCTGCTTACACTCAATAGTAGAAGTCATATGTATTTTATAACTCATATTAGGAGTCATCTATTGAACTTTGGGCTAGCGATTGGTAATAACCGAGCTGATCACCTGGTGGCTCCTGCATGGGCTCAACAGCTTCGAGCAAGCAAAATCCTCCCATGCCTTTTTTCACCAATCTGCGAAGATGCTAGTTCAACAATTTCACCTGTCACTAGACGATGCTCAAGGCTTAGTGAAATCTTGTCCTGACTGTCAAAAGATAGGTTTTGGGATAGGAGTTGGGGTCAACCCGAAAGGCCTACAACCCCTGTAAATTTGGCAAATGGACGTAACACATATATCTGAATTTGGATGTTTAAAATATGTCCATGTTGGTATAGACAGCATTTCTATGGCCATCTGGGCGACAGCTCAAAGTGGAGAAACTGTTAAGCATGTGGAAAAGCATCTGTATGGTGCCTTTGCGGTATTAGGTGTACCCTCGTCTATCAAGACGGACAATGGGCCAGCCTATATATCTCAGCGTTTTCACTGCTTCTGTTCCTGTGGGGCATCCAACACGTCACAGGAATTCCATATTCTCCTACAGGCCAAGCAATGGTTGAGCGCGTGCATCAGACACTCAAACATCTTCTGTTAAAACAAAAAGGGGGAGCCCCTGGTACCCCAGCAGAACACCTGGCTGAGGCTGTTTATGTCTTAAATTATTTGCATCTAACAGGGAATAGGCAGGATCCACCCATTATAATTCACTGTGCTGCGTTGAAAACAGGTCAAGAATGCCAGGAAAAAATTTTGGTCCAGTTTAAAAACTTGCACACAGGCACAGGGGAAGGTCCAGAAGAAGTGAAATTAACTGGTAGAGGATATATGTGTTTGATTACAGATCATGGTGTCTGCTGGATTCCATCCAGATGGGTGCAGCCCTGGAAAAACACGACCCTGAGTACTGGCCCTGTGGACAATGATTAGTCTGCGTGTGACAACAGCCACAGGATGGCTGGTACCTCAGCCAAAGCAGAATGTATGGGTAACACTCGCAAATATAACTGGGCAGGACACACTGTCTGTCTGTGGCAAACCCTGAAAACCCCTTTTCCACGTGTCTAGTGGGACTGCCGCTTAGACACCTGGCCTCGTCCTTTGGATACCGGTCCTTGCATGGGCCAAGATATGAATGCCACCTGTATGGTCGAGAACTGGGATAGCATATATATTCCCACCTGACTCAAGTGACGGAGGAGCCCCAAGAGTTAGAACTCTTGGGATCAGTAAAGATGGATGCGTGTATATATTTCAATTATACCTATGATACTACTAGAATAGGGCAAAACGTTAACACTACTCTTGCAGCTTATCATAACGCCACGACGTGGTGTAATCATACCGCACACAGTCAGTCTAGATCTACTCATGTACCTCTCCAGTTACCAGATGGTGTATTTTTAATTTGTGGAGATAGGGCATGGGCAGGAATTCCGTCCAGGATGACTGGTGGCCCGTGTACATTAGGTAGACTAACATTGTTTACCCCTAACAGCACTATGATTCATAACAAGAAGACATCGTGTTTGCGCTCGAGACTTATGACGCATGCTTTTACTCCAGACTGCAAGGATAATGTAAACTTTTGGGGACCAAGTGAAATTATTGCTGCATCATTTTTAGCGCCAGGAGTAGCATCCGCAAGAGCTTTAAGTCAGTTAAACAGATTGGGGTGTTGGCTTAGCAGGCAAATGAATGCTACCTCCATTGCCCTTGAAGGATTGTTAACAGATGTGGACAGTGTTTGCCATGCTACCGTGCAAAATAGAGCAGCTATTGATTTTTTGTTATTGGCTCAAGGCTATGGTTGAGAGAACTTTGAAGGGATGTGTTGTATGAATCTGTCTGATCATTCTGAATCTATCCATTGGAGCATTCAGCTGTTGAAGGAAGGGGTTAAAAAATTGAGAGTTGAAGATGGCTTGGATGAGTGGCTTTGACGGTGGGGCATTGGGGGATGGCTGGCTATTTTGATCAAGCAAGGGCTTATTGATATAATTTGTGTGATTTTGCTTATAGCTGTTTTGGTATGTGCTTTCCAGCGTATTTCACGAATGATACATAAGGCTGTCTTGTCTGTCTGGATTGCTCAAAAGAAAAACAGGGCATTTGTAGAGGAGTTTTTGTCTAGCAATGGACATGTGAACAATCCAGCCTTCATAAGCGAGCAGAATTTGTTGCAAGAACGAGGCCTCAAAGTCAGCCACGACTGCGAGAGAGGAAGATAGTTAAGAGAAAAACAACTCCCTGATGCCAAGAAGGAAGATAAGGGAAAAGACTACTATGTGTCTGCCGTGTGGACAGCCAAAAATCACGAATCATGTATAATTAAGGGTGCATGGCTTTTATGTAGTGACCAATCATGTAGAGGTTAGTAGTGCATGTTAGGAATAGTGAGATATATAAGCAACTATGTAACCCATAATAAACAGCATTAGCTTGATCACATTGGTCTCTGTGTGACTGTCCGTTATGTTCTCCCGCATTTCTCCACTCCTCCAGATGTTCACAAACAGGCTATGACTTGGGCCTCGTCTGTGAGGATGGATGTTCGGCACAGGAGAAGCAGTATTCTTGATTTTTGGGCACCAACACTGGCTGGGTTTGGGTCATCATTGCCCTCAGAATGTTCTTTGCAAAATCCACTCTTTGCTGCACTTCCTGCAACACAAAACTTACATCACAGATTACTTTTCCCCCAAGGTTAAGTCTTGGTCTATTATATTTCAGTAATCTGGTGGAATTGCTGCACTCCCTACAATCCACCTTATGCCCAAGAATTTTACTACCTTGCTTGGTTCTTGTAGTTTTTTGTGTGGGATTTCAATGTCTGCTTTTTGCAAAGCTTGTTGTATTGCTGTTGATGCTTCTCCCACAGGTTTGGGAGAGTCTTTTCCACTTAGGATATCATCTATATATTGATATAATGTCACTTCTTTAGGGAGAGACACTGCTTGTAAGCATTTAATAAGTGCTGTGCTGCATGAGCAGCAATGGGAGAGTATTTGTAACCCTGTGGAAGTCTCTTGAAAGTGTATTGAACACCTCCACAGGTAAAAGCAAATTTATTCTTATCATTTTCCTTTAAGGGAATCATAAAGAACATGTCTTTCACATCCAGTACCGCCACCCATGTATGTGCAGCTGCTTGAAGGTAGCTGTTAAATGTGCGATGTTTGGCATGGCAGCTGTCAGAGGATCTGTGTTAGTATTTAGGTGACAATAAACAATAGTTAAATGCCATCTCCCATCAGGTTTTTGGACTGGCCAAATACGTGAATTTTACTTGGAGTGAGTTTTGGAAATAATATATCATTTCCCTAGATCTGCTATAACTTCAGAAAGAAGAGAGTGTATTGTGGCACAATGGTGATTTTTGAATCAGGGAGCGCAGGGGCTATTCGAAGTAAATACATGCTGTGTCACCACGCTATGTTACCACAAGATATGCTTTTCAAAGCCCAGGATGGTGTTCCAGGCAATGGCATGGGACACAGGATATGTTTCCAGCCATCCTGAGGTTGCTTCCACCATTGTAAACACATGTATAAGCACAATGTGGTGGTCCAAATACGTTTACCTCTGTGTTGCCAGTTATTTTTCTTCCACTGTTTTAACCATGCCCACAAGGCATTTGCTGCCATCCATGAGTTGGTGTACAAAGAGAGCACTGGCCACTTTTCTCATTCAGCAATGTCTCTGCATAGCGGGTAACTATAGAGGACCTGGTTAACTATAAGCTGGTCAGCCTCACCTCCATCCATGGAAAAGTGATGGAACAGCTTGTTCTTGCCACCATCTCAAAGAACGTGGAGGAAAGGAGGCTTATCACGAGTAGTCAGCATGGATTCTGTAAGGGGAAATCATGCTGTAGTGGGTCTGGCTGAGATGCTTTTCCCCATACAGTCTTCATGCTGCAGCACTGGGAGCCGGAGGGTGTTGATAACACACCCATGTTATGACTGACAGTGCTCACACGGCACCAGAGGATGGGGGGGCAAGATGGGGGAGAGGATACAGCCGACCTGAGCTGACCAGTGGGATATTCCATACCATATGACGTCAGCTCAACTATAAAGGGAGAGAGCAGGAGGAGGATGGGGGGGCATTCTGCTTTGTCCTCCAAGCAGCTGCTTTGTGTTCCTGGAGCCCTGCATCCTGGACTCGGCCCGACATCGTCTGCGGACAGGAAGTAGAGAATAACATCTTATCTATCATAACCCACACCCCTTTGCTTTGCATCTTATTCTCTCCCTGCGTGCTGTGCTGATGGGAGTTGGGGGGAGTGACAGAAGGGCTTGATGGGTGCCTGGTGCCATGCCAGGGTCAACCCACCACACATGCTTGGGTAATCTGATAGCCTTTTATGATGGCAAAAGTAGTTGGATACATGAGGGGAGAGAGGTAGATGGGGTATTTCTTGACTTCACCAAGGCTTTCGATACTGTCTCCCATGGTATCATAGTATCATAGAATCATTATGGGTGGAAAGGACCTCAAGGATCATCAAGTCGAACCTTTGTCCTAGCATTTCTCTAACCACTACACCATATCCTCAAGCGCCACATCTATTTGGTCTTTAAACACCTCCAGGGATGGTGACTCTACCACCTCCCTGGGCAGCCTGTTCCAGTGCCTAACTACCCTCTCAGTGAAGAATTTCCTCCTAATATCTAATCTAAACCTCCCCTGATGAAACTTGAGTCCATTTCCCCTCGTCCTATCATTACTATTTACTAATCATTACTATCCTCACAGCCAAGCTGAAGAAGTATGGATTGGGTGATTGTGCAGTGAGGTGGATTGGGAACTGGCTGAAGGACAGAGCCCAGAGAGTTGTGGTCAGTGGAGCAGAGTCTAGCTGGTCGCCTGTGGGTAGTGGTGTCCCCCAAGGGTCAGTGCTGGGTCCAATACTGTTCAATATATTCATCAATGACCTGGACAAAGGGATAGAGTGTACCCTCAGCAAGTTTGCTGATGATACAAAACTGGGAGGAGTGTATGACACACCAGAAGGCTGTGCTGCCATCCAGCGTGACCTGGACAGGCTGGAGAGCTGGGAAGGGAGAAATCTAATGCAATTTAACAAGAGCAAGTGTAAAGTGCTGCATCTGGGGAAGAACAACCCCATGGATCAGTATAGGCTGGGGGCTGATCTGTTGGAAAGCAGCTCTGGGGAAAAAGACCTAGGGGTCCTGGTGGACCAGAGGGTGACCATGAACCAACAATGCGCCCTCACGGCCAAGAAGGCCAATGGCATCCTGGGATGCATTAAAACGAGTGTGGTCAGCAGGTCGAGGGACGTTCTCCTCCCCCTCTACTCTGTGCTGGTGAGGCCCCACCTGGAATACTGTGTCCAGTTCTGGGCACCCCAGTTCAAGAAAGACGTAGAGCTACTGGAGAGAGTCCAGCGCAGGGCCACCAAGATGATTAAGGGAGTGGAGCATCTCCCTTATGAGGAGAGGCTGAGAGAGCTGAGTCTCTTTAGCCTGAAGAAGAGGAGACTGAGGGGGGACCTCATTAATGTCCATAAATATGTTAAGGGCGAGTGTAAGGAGGATGGAGTCGGACTCTTCTCAGTGTCATCCAATGTTAGGACAAGAGGCAATGGGAGTAAGTTGGAACACAAGAGGTTTAGGGTAAACATAAGGAAAAACTTTTTCACAGTGAGGGTGACAGAGCACTGGAACGGGCTGCCCAGGGGGATTGTGGAGTCTCCTTCTCTGGAGGCGTTCAAAACCCACCTGGACACGTTCCTGTGTGACTTGACCTAGGCGATCCTGCTCTGGCAGGGGGGTTAGACTAGTTGATCTTTCTACGTCCCTTCCAACCCCTAACATTCTATGATTCTATGATTGTATGATAGCTGGATGGCTTTTAGCTCTGTGAGCTGATTCCCTTTCTCTCTCAGCTGCTTCTGCAACTTGTCACGTGGGACTTCACACAACAGCTTTCCACTTCCAATGGTTTCCTACAAGACAGCAAGATCCATCACTAAACAGAGCATATTGTTTATCAATATCTGATAACTGATTATATGGTGGAGCTTCTTCAGCATATGTCATCACCTATTCTGGTAGCATTCCAAAGTCTTTACCTTCTGGCCAATCCATGATCACTTCTAAGATTCTTGGACAATTAGGATCCCCTATTTGAGCTCTCTGTGTGATTAATGCAGCCTATTTAGTCCATGTAGCCTCAGTGGCATGATGAGTGGAAGGAAACTTACCATTGAACATCCAGCCTACTGCTGGAAATCATGGTGCCAGGAGGAGCTGTGCTTCAGTACCAATCACTTCTGAAACAGCTTGATCTCCTTCATATGCTGACAATATTTCATTTTCAGTTGGAGTATAGTTGGCCTTAGAGACTTTGTATCTTTGACCCCAAAATCCTAGGGGTCGACCTTGAGTTTCCCCTGGTGCTTTCTGACAGAGGCTCCAGGTAGGACCATTATTCCCAGCTGCAGTATAGAGCACATTTTTAATGCCCTGTCCTGTTTGGAGTGGCCCAAGGGGTACTGCATGTATGATCTCTCATTTGACCTGGTCAAAGGCCTGTTTATGTTCAGGGCCCCAATTAAAATTGTTTTTCTTTCGAGTCACTTCTTAGAGAGGTTTTACAATCTGACTGGTTTAGTTTCCAATCCTTAAGGACTCTCAGAAATTAAGTGATACTCTCTCAACTGAATGAAACAGAATTTGAACAATTCAGGCAATCCATCAGAGCTCCGATCATGCCCACATGGGGCGACAATAAATTTTTCAAGGTTGAGGGTCAGGCCAGTCTGCTAGACCTTTAACAGACACTCTCTTTTAATGCCCCTCCCTCCGCAAAGGGGAGGAGAAATGGAAAAAGGGAGAGACTTAAAAATTAGAAAAGGAAGCTGGAACAACTTTAATGAAAATAATGATAAAATGGAACATATACAAATATATACATAACCAGTATTGAACCCAACTTACCCAGGTAGCAATTACGTCACTGTCACCACTGATGCTGTGGGCAGGAACAGGGGAAGTCCCAGACCTGGCCCAGTGGCAGACGGGAACTGTGTTTTGGAGATGGATTCTGGAACTGGATTCAGGAACACACATATTGGGATGGAAGGTAGAACAGACAGAGTCCTCTTTAGATGCTGCCATTGAAGAAGAGAGCTTGATCCTCATGATTCCTCAGCTTTATACCGAATATGACTTATATGGGATGGAATACCTCATTGATCAGTTTAGGGTCACCTGTTCTGGCTGCTCCTTGCTGCAGGTGTGGCTTTTACTTTCTGCACCCCCCAACATGGTACATAAAATCTATCAGTGAACTTGGACTGCATACCAGTCCTTGGTACTAACTCTAAACATCGAGCGTTATCAATGCTAGAAGCAGACACTGACTGTGAAAACATGTTGTTAACTTCAGAAAGTGCATTTAGTTAGAAGAATTGTGTTGAAAAGTAAAATCACTGAACAGTATTAGTTCCTTTCTAACTCAAAACAGGACAGTTTACCATACAATAATCTGAATGGGTGTAGTGGGTCTGTCTGAGCTGCTTTTCCCCATCCAGCCCTCATGCTGCAGCACTATGACTGCCAGTGCTCACATGGCACCAGAGGCTGGGAGGGCAAGATGGGGGAGGGGATACAGACGACTTGAGCTGACCAGTGAGATATTCCATACCATATGATGTCAGCTCAACTGTAAAAGGGAGAGGGGAGGAGGAGGATAGGGGGGCTTTCTGCTTTGTCCTCCAAGCGGCTGCTACGAGTTTTGGAGCCCTGCTGCCTGGACTTGGCCCGACATCACCTGCAGAAAAGGCAGTAAAGAATAACATCTTAGCTATCATAACCCACAGCTGTTTGCGTCTTAATCTCTCCCTGCGTGATGTGCTGATGGGGGTTGGGGGGAGTGATAGAAGGGCTTGTTGGGCACCTGGTGCCGTGCCAGGGTCAACACACCACACAGGGTCAGACAGTGAATATTCTGAACAGGAACAGGAATAGATGAGCCCTGCCTCCAGCCAGGGATAATCAGATTTACTGGACTGTATGGATCCGATGGCCTAGCACATCAGATCCACAAAGGTACAAGGCCTTGGTCGATACAGGTGCGCAGTGCACTTTAATGCCATCAAAATACAGAGGAGCTGAGCCCATAAGTATTTCTGGGGTGACAGGTGGATCCCAGCAGCTGACATTATTGGAGGCAGAAGTGAGTCTGAGTTTTAGGGAGTGGTACAAACAGTCCCACCATCTGCCACAAAGTCATCCATACTACATTGGAGGAAGGTGAGGCTCCAGAGCACCTCCAGTACATTGATGACATCATTGTATGGGGCAACTCAGCAGAAGAAGTTTTCCAGAAACGGAAGAAAATAATTGAAATCCTCCTGGACGCTGGTTTTCCTATAAAGCGAAGAAAAGTGAAGGGGCCTGTGCAGGAAATCCAGTTCCTTGGAATAAAATGGCAGGATGGGCGTCGACACATCCCAATGGATGTGATCAATAAGATAACAGCAATGTCTCCACCAACCAACAAAAAGGAGAGACAGGCTTTCCTGGGTGCTGTGGGTTTCTGGAGAATGCATATTCCAGATTACAGCCTCATTGTGAGCCCTCTCTACCATGTGACCCGGAAGAAGAATGACTTTAATTGCAGCCCTGAAGAGTAACAGGCCTTTGAACAAATTAAAAATGAGATTGTTCACACAGTAGCCTTTGGACCAGTCCGGACAGGAACAAATATCAAAAACATACTCTACAGCGCAGCTGGGAAGAATGGTCCTACCTGGAGCCTCTGGCAGAGGGCACTTGGGGAGACACGAGGCCGACCTCTGGGTTTTTGGAGTCGAGGATACAGGGGATCTGAGGCCAACTATACTCCAATGGAAAAGGAGATACTGGTGGCATATGAAGGAGTTTGAGACACCTCAGAAATAAACGGAATGGAAGCACAGCTCCTCCTGGCACCCCGACTGCCGGTGCTGGAATGGATGTTCAAAGGGAGAGTCTCAGCTACACACCATGCAACTGATGCCACATGGAGCAAGTGGATTGCATTGATAACACAATGGGCTCGAATAGGGAACCCCAGTGACCCAGGGATCCTGGAAGTGATCACGAACTGGCCAGAAGGCAAAGATTTTGCAATGTCACCGGAGGAGGAGGTGAATGGTGCTGAGAAGGCCCCACCATACAACACATTATCAGATGACAGAAAGCAATACGCACTGTTCACTGATGGGTCTTGTTACATTCTGGGAAAACATCGACGGTGGAAGGCTGCTGTGTGGAGTCCCCTACGACAAGTCATTGGAGTTGCTGAACGACACGGTGAATCCAGTCAGTTTGCAGAAGTGAAAGCCATCCAACTAGCCCTAGATAAGGCAGAGTGAGAAAATTGGCCAGTGCTCTACCTCTATACTGACTCCTGGATGGTGGCAAATGCCCTGGGGGGGTGGTTGCAGCAGTGGAAATAGGGAAACTGACAGCGCAGAGGCAAACCCATCTGGGCTGCTGGACTATGGCAAGACATTGCTTCTCAGGTAGAGAACCTGGTGGTGAAGGTGCTCCACGTGGATGCCCATGTGCCCAGAAGCCGGGCCACTGAAGAACATCAGAACAACCAGTGGGCAGACCAGGCTGCCAAGGTGGCAGTGGATCTGGATTGGCAGTGGAAGGGTGAATTATTTATAGCGCGATGGGCCCATGACACCTCGGGTCATCAAGGAAGAGATGCAACCTATAGATGGGCTCGAGATCGAGGGGTGGACCTGACCATGGAGGCTATCACAGAGGTCATCCACAAATGTGAGACATGTGCTGCAATCAAACAAGCCAAGAGGTTAAAGCCCCAGTGGTATGGAGGCCTTTGGCTAAAATATAAATATGGAGAGGCCTGGCAGGTTGACTACATCACTCTCCCACAAACCCGCCAAGGTAAGCGCCACGTACTTACAATGGTGGAAGCAACCACTGGGTGGCTGGAAACGTACCCAGTGCCCCATGCCACTGCCCAGAATGCCATCCTGGGCCTTGAGAAGCAGATTTTGTGGCGGCATGGTACTCCA
>JANVCC010000834.1:0-12199 GCA_025345505.1 Todiramphus chloris collaris | reverse complement strand
CCTCAATCTTGCCTTCTCCGTGCCTCTCCTTCACTGCAAAACTCACTCCCGTCTACCTCCTTTCCTTTCGGCTGTACAACATGTTGCAGTCAAAAGTGCTCCGTTCGCCGTTTTGCGGCACAGGCAAAAAAGTGACAACTGACTCGCCCTAGCTCCCGCAGGAAAGGTGCTAGTCCCAAATTGTCTTGCAGAATCTTGCCTTCTCCATACCTCTCCTTCACTGCAAAATGCACTCGCGTCTACCTCCTTTCCTTTCGAATGTGCAACATGTTGCAGTCAAAAGTGCTCAATTCGCTGTTTTGCAGCACAAGCAAAAAGTGACAACTGACTCGCCTTAGCTCCCTCAGAAAAGTTGCTAGCCCCAAATTGTCTTGCTGAATCTTGCCTTCTCCGTGCCTCTCCTTCACTGCAAAACTCACTTGCCACTACCTCCTTTCCTTTCGGCTGTACAACATGTTGCATGCAAAAGTGCGCATTTTGTCAGTTTGCAGCATGGGCAAAAAAAGTGACAAACGTCTCCCCCTAGCGCTCAGAGGTAAGGTACTTGGCCGGAAATGTCTCGCTGAATCTTGCCTTCTCCGTGCCTCTCCTTCTTTACAAAACGCACTCACATCTACCTCCTTTCCTTTCGTCTGTACAACATGTTGCATGCAAAAGCGCGGAATTCGCTATTTTGCTGCACAGTCAAAAAAGTGACAAAAGTCTCGCCCTAGCTCCTTTATGAAAAGTGCCAGCCTGGAATTGTCTCGCTGAATCTTGCCTTCTCTGTGACTCTCCTTCATGCACATCGCATCTGATGCTGCCTCCTATCAGTTCAGCTTTGGAACATCTTGCCTTCCCAATTGCTGATCCTATCTCTTTCAACAGATGTGTTAGCCCTGAATTTTCTCACTCAATGTTATCTTCTACATGCCTCTCGTTCATTGCTAATAATCAATCTAAGGGTCCTACCTTTTACTTTACTTCACAACATATTGCCTTGCGAAGTCATGAACTTGTGATTCTGAAGCACGTTCAGGAAAACTACGAAAGGTCTACTGCAAGGTAACTCAGAAGAGGAGCTATTCTTGGAGAGTTTTCTTGTGAGAGTGAATTCTCTGCAATGAACTAGTGAGAACTGCTAAGAGAATACAGATCTGGCACCTTTCCTGGGGGAGCTATCCCTAGAGGTTTTCAGTTTTTAGTGTAGGACATAGCTAGAGCTAAGAAATCACTTTTTGAGACTAACCTGTTTTGTAGGCTAAAGGAAAGGTGGCAGGTTGAGATTTCTTGGAGATGTAAATGGTCTGCACTGTTCTGGTGGGAATCAGGAAGATAATTCAGGGCTAGCATTTTCCGGGGGAGCAATCCCTAGGCATTTTGAATTTCTGATATCTTCTCTTTACAAGTGCTAAGAAATTACTTTATGAGACTACCCTCTTTGTAGGCTTTGGGAAGGTGACAGGTCGAGAGCTCTTGGGGCTATGAATTGGCTGCAAGGGGCTGAGGGGAACCAGGAGGAGAATTCAGTGGTATCATCTTTCCTGAAGAGTGATCCCTAGACATTTTCAATTATTAGTCTTGTCTCCTTCTAGTGCTAAGGAAGAACTTTTTGAAAATTACCAGTTGTATAGGCTAAAGAAAAGGTGGCATGTTGAGAACCCTTGGGGCCCTCAATGCCCTTCTGGGCTTAGGTCATACCAGACAGAGAATTCAGTGCTAGCACCTTTCCTAGGAAAGCAATCCCTAGACATTTTCAAATTTTAGTGTTGGTCTTTGCTAGATCTAAGAAAGCACTTTTTGAGAATAACCTGTTTTGTAGTCTAAAGGAAAGGTGGCAGGTCAAGATTTCTTCAAGATGTGAATGGGCTGCAAGATGATGTTGACAATCAGGGGGAGAATGCAGGCCTATCATCTTTCCTGGGGGAGCAATCCCTAGATGTTTCTTCCTAGGTTTTTTCCCCCTAGATTTTTTTCTCTCAGCTCTTTTCTATAAATAATGAAGCCTTTTTTGGGAAAAACCTGGTTTGTAGGCTAAAGGAAAGGTGGAAGGCTGAGATTTTTTGGGGTTGTGAATACGCTGCTGTGGTTAAGTGAGACCACGACGAGAATTCAGAGCTAGCATCTTTCCTGGGACAGCAATCCCTAGACATTTTCAATTTTTATTGTTGGCCCTTTTGCAGATATAATGAAAGCATTTTTACGAATAACCTGGTTTTTAATCTCTTGTCTGGTTAAAATAAAGCCCTTTTTGAGAATAACCTCTTTTGTAGTCTAAAGGAGAGGTAGCAGGTTGAGAATTCTGGGGGTTGTGAATGGGCTGCCAAGGGGCTGAATAGAATCAGGAAGACAATTCAGTGCTAGCATCTTTCCTCGGGGAGCAATCCCTAGACATTTTTAATTTTTAGCTTCAGCTACTTTCTTGTAGCATGCAGGGACGGACTCTGACAGCACAGCCAATACTGTTGTAATCAGAAGTCGCTTTATTAAGTGCAACAGACTATATTTATACACAAGACAATGCTGACCACGCACTCAGGTCACTTCTTATTGGTCCCACACTGAACCCCAGAGTCTATTCATGTGTCCCAAGATAATACATAATTGGCTACCCTACACTGCCTCCATCCCCACCCCCATCCCAGTTATCTTCTACTTTCTTCTTCTTTATCTTTTTGCTTCACTGCTTTGCTTCCTCCTTTGCCATTCTCAAGCATACCTCAAGGTTGTTGCCCGCAGCCCAGTTTATTCCCTCACAGTCTTGCTGATAGCAAGCATGCCTGTTTTCCTCCAGGAATGATCCCACACTTGCTAGAGCTAAGGAAGCACTTTTTGAGAATATCCTGTTTTGTAGGCTAAAGGAAAGGTGGCAGGTCGAGATCTCTTGGGGTTGTTGATGTGTTGCAGTGGGTATGTGAGTACCAGGAAAGAGAATTGAGGGCTATCATCTTTCCTGGAGGAGCAAGCCCTAGGTGTTTTCAATTTTTAGTGTTGTCTCTTTGCTAGTGCTAAGAAAGCACTTTTTGGGAATAACCTGGGTTTTAGGCTAAAGGAAATGTGGCAGGTCGCGAACTCTTGGGGTCGTTAATGGGTTACAGTGGGTACATGAGTACCAGGAAAGAGAATTGAGGGCTATCATCTTTCCTGGAAGAGCAATGCCTAGACATTTTCAATTTTTAGATTAGGTATTTGACATGCATCTAAAGCCCATTTAGAGGAAAAGCGCTTTGGTAGGCTACAGGAAAGGTGGCAGGTCAAGTTATCTTGAGGCAGTGAATGGGCTGCAGGGGGTGGTGAGACTCAGGACAGCAACTCAGGGCTAGTATCATTCTTAGTGGAGCAATCCCTAGAGGTTTTCAATTTTTAGTGTTGGTCTTTGATGGAGTTCTAAAAAGCCCTTTTTGAGAATAACCTGTTTTGTAGGCTAAAGGAGAGGTGGCAGGTTGAGATCGCTAGGGGCTGTGAATCACCTTCAGGGCAAAGATGGAACCAGGAAGAGAATTCAGGGCTAGCAGCTTTCCTGGAGGAGCGATCCCTATATGTTTTCAATTGTGTCAAGTCTTTGCTAAAGCTAAGAAAACACTTGTTGAGGTCTATGTCTTTTGCAGCATAAAGCTCACAGGTCACAGGTTGAGATTTCTTGAGGCTGTGAATGTGCTGCCAGGGATAGGTTAGGGGCAAGCAGACAATTCACGTCTGGCAAATTTTCTAGTGAAGAACCCCCTAGTCATTTTCAATTTTTAATGTCTCCTCTTTCCTAGAGTTAAGAAAGCCCTTTTTGAGAACAACCTGTTTTGTAGCCTAAAGAAAAGATGACAAATGCAGACTTTTTTAGACCTGTTAATGGACAGCCAGGGATAGGACAGTTCTGGGCTAGCAGTTTTACTGGGACAACAATCCCTAGATGTTTTCAATTTTTAGTTTCAGCTCTCTGCTAGAGATAAGGAAGAACTTTTTGAAGACAACTTGTTCTGTAGCGAAAAGATGAGATGGAATGTCCATTTTTATTGGGGCTGTGAATAGACTGCCAGGGAAAGCTTACTGCCATAAAGACAATTCAGGGATAGAAGCTTTCCTAGCAGAGCAATCCCTTGAAGTTATCAACTTTTAGTGTCATCTCTTATAGAGATATAAAGCACATTTTCAGAGCTACCTCTATTGTAGGCTGAAGCAAAGGTGTCAGGTTGAGATTTCATGGGGCTGTGAATGGGCTGCCAGGAGTAGATGAGGTACAGCCACAGAATTCAGGGCTAGCAGCTTTCCTGGGTGAACAAACCCTGTACATTTTCTAATTCTCATTGTTGGATCACTGTTAGCGCTAATAAAGCCCTGCTTGAGAATAACCTTCCCGTAGCTTCAAGGAAAGGCAGCAATCTGATATTCCTTGGTGCTGTGAATGGGCTCTCAGAGGTAGATGTTGGCCAGCAAGACAATTCAGCACAAGTTTTTCTTGTGGAGCAATCCCAGATGCTTTCAATTTTCAATCTCTGTTCTATTCTAAAGCTAAGAAAGCATGTTATGACAACAACTTCCTTTATAGCAAAAGCAAAGGTGTCAGGTCGAGAGTTCTTGAGACTGTGAAAATGCTGCCTGGGGTAGGTGAGGGCCAGCAAGAGAATTAATACAAGCAGCTTTCCTGGAAGAACAATCTCTAGACATTTTCAATTTTTTTTCTCAGCTCTTCACTAGAGATAATAAAGCATTTCTCAGAACAGAATTTCTGCTTTGTATGCTAAATCAAAGGTGTCACGTCCAGATTTCTTGTAGCTGTGAATGGGCTGCCAGGGGTAGGTGAGGTCTAGCAAGAGAATTCAAGGCTAGCAGGTTTGCTGAGGGAGAATACATGTTTTAAATTTTTACTGTCGAATCATTACTAGAGCTAAGAAAGCCCTTTTGAGATAAACCTGTTCTGTAGCATAAAGCAAACGTGACTGGTCCAGATTTCTTAGGACTAAGAATGGGCTGCCAGGGTTAGGTGTTGGCCAGTGTTAGAGGCTTTCCTGGTGGAGCCATCCCTAGACATTTTCAATTTTTTAGTGTTGGCTTTTTGCTCTACCTGCATATTTTGAGAACTGCATATTTTGTATCGTAAAACAAAGTTCACAGGTCTAGATGTCTTGGGGCTCTGAAAGGGTTGCCACGGGTAAGTGAGGGCCAGCAAGAGAATTTCTTGGGGAAGATATCTCAAGATATGTCCAATCTTTAGTGTCGGCTCTTCACTAGAGCTAAGAAAACATTTTTGAAAACCACTGGTTTTGTAGCCTAAATAAAAGGTGGTAGGTTCAGATGACTTGGGACTTGGAATGCACTGCAGGCATGAGGGCTAGGAAGAGAATTCAGGGTTAGCAGCTTTCTGGGCAGAGTAATTGCTACCCCTGAATTCTCTTGCTTGCCCACACCTACTCTTGTCAGACCATTCGCAGACCTACCAAAACTGCAACTCCCATCTTTCCTTCATGCTACAAAAAAAGGTTTTTCTCATAAACCGCTTTCTTAGCTTAGTAAAGAGCTGACACTAAAACTTGGAAATGTCTAGGTATTGCTCCCCCAAAAAAAGCTACTTGCTCTTAATTCTCTTTCTGGCCATCATGTACCCCTGCCAGCCTATTCATATCCCCAAGAAATCTGGACCTGCCAACTTTACATTAGGCTACAGAACATGTTGTTCTCAAAAAGTTCTTTATTAGTCCTAGCATAGACTCAACATTAAAATTCAAAGGTATCCTGGGATAGCTCCCCCAGTAAAGCTGCTAGCCCTGAATTCTCTTGATGGATCTTATCTACCCCTGGCACACTATTCATAGCCCAAATAAATCTGGACTTTTCACCTTTGCCTTAGGCTACAAGCCAGGTTGTTCTCAAAACTTGTATTCTTGCCTGTAGCAAAGTGCTGACACTAAAATTTGAAAACATGTAGGAACTGCTCTTCCTGGAAAGCTGCTAGCCCTGAATTCTCTTGCTGGACCTCATCTACCCCTGGCATACCATTCACAGCCACAAGAAATGTAGACCTGTCGCCTTTGCTTTAGTCTATAAAGTAGGATGTTCTCAAAAAGTGCTTTATTAACTCTAACAAAGGGTGACACTAAAAATTTAAAAACATCTAGGTATTGCTCCCAGAGGAAAGCTGATAGCTATAATATAATAAGCTATAACTTCTTATTATTATAGCTATAATATAATAATATAATATAACATAATATAATATAATAATATATATAATAATATATAAGCATAGCTGATAGCTATGAAGTCTCTTGCCGGCTTTCACCTGCCTCTGGAAGCCCATTCACAGCCCCAACTAATCTAGTCCTACAAACTTTTCCTTTAGCTGAAAAACAAGTGGGTCTCAAAACGTTCTGGAAAAGACACGACATGGAAAATAGAAAACGTCTAGGGATTGCTCCCAGAGGAATGTCACTAGAACTGAATTCTCTTACTGGCCCTTGCCTACCCCAATTCACAGCCCCAAGAAATCTGCATCTACTGCCTTTGCTTTAGGCTACAAAACATGTTGTTCTCAAAAAGTGCTTTATTAGCTCTAGCAAAGAGCTGAGACTAAGAATTCAAGAACATCTCTGGATGTTCTTGAACATCTCCCCCAGGAAAGCTGCTAGCCCTGAATTCTCTTGCTGGACTTCATCTATTCCTGGCCAGCTAATTCACAGTCCTAAAAAATCTGGACCTGCCACCTTTGTTTCAGGCTACAATACAGGTTGTTCTTAAAAATTTCTTTAAAAATTCTTTTGTAGAACTAGCAAAGAGACAATATGAAAAATGAAAACTTGTCTACAGATTGCTGCCCCTTGAAAGCTGCTAGCCCTGAATTCTCTTGCTGGATCTCATTTAACTGTGGATCCCCATTCACAGCCCCAAGAAATCTCGACCTGCCGCCCTCATTTTAGGCTACAAAACAGGTTGTTCTTAAAAAATGCTTTATTAGCCCTTGCAAAGTGTGGACATTTAAAATTCAAAAACATCTAGGGATTGCTCTTCCTGGAAAGCTGCTAGCCCTCAGTTCTCTTGCTGGCCCTCACCTACCTCTGGAAGCCTATTCACAGCCACAAGAAAACTGGACCTGCCACCTTTGTTTTATGCTATTAAATATTTTGCATTCCAATGTTCTTTATTAGCACTTGTAAATAGACAACATCCAAAATTGAAAACTTCTAGTGATTGCTCCCCTTGGAAAGGTGATAGCCCTGAATTCTCTTCCTGCTCATCATCTTCCCCCGTTAGCCCTATCACAGCCCCAAGAAATACGAGTTTTTGGCTCAACAACATGTATTCAGAATATGATTTCTTCCATCTTGCAAAGCAGGGCTGTCCAAAGTTGAAAATGTCTAGTGATTGCTTGCCTATGGAAGGAGCTAGCCCTCAATTCTCTTGCTGACCTTCACCTTCCCCAGTCAGCTTGTTTGCAGCCCCTAGCAATTTTGAGCTTCCACCTTTGCTTTAGGCCCTATGACATTTATTCACAACATACCTTTTTAGTTCTGGGCATGAGCCAACATCCAAAATTTAAAACATTCAGTCATTTGCAGTAGCTTAATGTCTACAGGTACATTGAGTGCTGTGGGTTAAAGCCCTAGGGGGGAGAGCAGCACAAAGAAAGCTGGTCAATATTTAAGGGTCACCTCCTCCAAGCCCAGAAACAATGTGTCCCAACAAAGAGAAAGGCAGGCAAGAATGCCAGAAGGCCTTCATGGATGAATAAGGAGCTCCTGGACACAGATGCTAAAAAAAAAAAGTCTACAGAGTGGAAACAGGGACAGGTGTTTTGGGAGGATTGTTTGCAAAGAAGTTGTCCCAGCAACCAGGGATCAGGTTAGGAAAGCTAAAGCTGAGGTAGAATTAAATCCATCCAGGGACATCAAAGGTAACCAGAAAAGCTTCCACAGGTATGTCAATGACAAAAAGGAAAGCTGGGAAAGATGTGGGCCCTCTCTGCAAGGAAACAGAAGACCTGGTCACAAGGGATATGGAGAAGGCTGAGGTACTCCACAATTTATTTGTCTCAGTCTTTACCAACAAAGGCTCTAGCCACAACTACCAAGATGCAGAAGGCAAAGTCAGGGACTGGGAAAAGGAAGACCTGCCCAGGGTAAGTGAAGATCAATTTTGAGACCATCTAAAGAATCTGAAGGTATACAAGTTCATGGCACCTAATGAGATCAAGCCATGGGTCTTGAGGGAACTGGAAGATGAAGTTGCTAAACCACTTTCCATGATATTTAAAAAGTCATGGCTGTCTGGTGCAGTTCCTACTGTCTGGAAAAGGGGAAACATAACCCCCATTTAAAAAAATTAAAAAAGGAAGACCTCGGCAGTCAGTATCACTTCTGTGCCTGCCAAGACAATGGAGCAGATCCTCCAGAAGACTGAAGGAGGAAAATGAGGAGTTGATAGGTGACAACCTACATGGCTTCACCAATGTGCCTGACAAATTTGTTGGCCTTTTACAACAGAGTTACAGCATCAGTGGATAATGGAAGAGCAACTGACATCCTGATGTCTTTTACCTAGACTTGTGCAAAGTGTTTGACACTGTCCCACACACCATCCTGATCTCTAAATTGGAAAGACATGGATTTGATGGATGGACCACTTGGTGGATAAAGAGTTGGCTGGATGGTCTCATTCAAAGAATTGCAGTCAACAGCTCAATGTTCAAGTGGAGACCAGTAACAAGTTACGTTTGTATTGTTCCATGTGTGCTGTCCTTGCTGCAAAGGGCCCTGCAACAGATAGCTAACATGGCCCCTTTTGGTGGGAAAAAAAAAAAAAAAAACCAGACAAACCAAAAAGTGGGAAACCTCAGCTTGTCTGAGGGATTGGAATGTGAGTTTGATAAACGACCTTGAGTGGGCACCTGTGTTCACATGAGGTATCACTGCTAGAAGCATACACTGTCTGTGAAAACAGGCTGCTAACTTCAGAAAGTGCAGTTAATTAGAACTGAGCTGAAAAGTAAAATTACTGAACAGAATTAGTTCTGTTTTCACTCAGACCAGGACATTCCACCCCTTATTCCATACCAATTATGCCATACCCATCACTAGGTTATCATTTCTTTATATATAAAAGTTCATTGAGTTCATGATTGTAGATTTCCATCCATTGTAACAGTCTCTCAGGGTAAAAGATGGAATTCATCACAGTTCCTGTCCACAGGTTGCAGATTCATCTCAGGAGGTTACTGGACACCACTTGATAGGGCTAGCTTCTGTCATCACCATAATGTTATCCTGAAAGACACTTATTGAATACTGTTAGTATTATGCAATTAATATACAGCTTTGAATCGAGTATTCTCACCCAGAGTTACATTTCCTTGAGGTACACACTGTACTTCACCATCTTCCATCATCACACACCAAGTACTTCCAGGTCCTTGAGCAAAAGCAATCCCACGAATGGGTTTGACTTTGCCTGAAGAAAGAAATACCCACACAGTTTTCCCCAGCAAATTCCTTTCATACACTACAGGGACTTTATCCACTTCTACTGTGTGTAATAGGTCTGACTGAGCAGGACCAGCTTGATTGATGGATCCTCTCATGTTGACTAACCAAATGGCTTGGGCTAAATTCTTGTCCCAGTTTTTAAAGGTTCCACCCCCATTGCTTTTAAAGTAGTTTTTAACAATCCATTGTATCGTTCAATTTTCCCAGGGGCTGGTGCATGATAGGGGATGTGATACACCCACTTGATACCATGCTCTTTGTCCCAATTATCCATAAGATTGTTTTCGAAATGAGTCCCATTGTCAGACTCAATTCTTTCTGGAGTACCATGTCGCCACAGGATCTGTTTTTCAAGGCCCAGGATGGTGTTCCGGGCAGTGGAATGAGGTACAGGATAGGTTTCCAGCCAGCCAGTAGTTGCTTCCACCATTGTAAGCACATAGTGCTTACCCTGGCAGGTTAGAGGCAGTGTGATGTAATCAATCTGCCAGGCCTGCGCATACTTATACTTGGACAACTGTTCCCCATACCACAAAGGTTTTAATGTTTTGCTTGTTTGATTGCAGTGCATGTTTCACAGTCATGGATAACCTGTGCAATAGCGTCCATGGTTAAATCCACCCCTCGGTCACGTGCCCATCTGTATGTTGCATCTCTTCCCTGTTGTTCTGAAGTATCATGAGCCTACCGAGCTAAAAATAGTTCACCTTTATGTTCCCAGTCTAAGTCTGTCTGGAACACTTTAGCAGCCTGATCCACTTCCTGGTTGTTTTGATGTTCCTCAGTGGTTCAATGTTTAGGTATGTGGGCATCCACATGATGGACTTTTACAACTAGTTTCTCTATCCGAGCAGCAATGTCTTGCCATAGTGTGGCAGCCCAAATGGGTTTACCTCTGCGCTGCCAGTTATTCTGCTTCCACTGTTTTAACCATCCCCACAAGGCATTTGCTGCCATCCATGAGTCAGTGTAGAGATAGAGAACTGGCCACTTTTCTCGTTCAGCAATATTTAAGGCCAGTTGGATGGCTATTACTTCTGCAAACTGACTTGATTCACCTACTCCCTCAGCTGGTTCTGGTACTCGTCATGTGGCACTCCAAACAGCAGCTTTCCACTTACGATGGTTTCCTACAAGACGGCAAGATTCATCAGTAAACAGAGCATATTGCTTATCGTTATCTGATAACTGATTTTATGGTAGGGCTTCTTCAGCATGTGTCGCCACCTGTTCTGGTGGCATTGCGAAGTCTTTACCTTCTGGCCAATCCATGATCACCTCTAAGATTCCTGGATGACTGAGGTTCCGTATTCAAGCTTTCTGTGTGATTAATGCATCCCACTTACTCCATGTGGCATCAGTGGCATGATGAGTGGAAGAAAATTTACCCTTGAACATCCAGTTTAGGACTGGTAACCGTGGTGCTAGGAAGAGCTGTGCTTCATATGCTGCCAATATTTCTTTTTCAGTTGGATTATAGTTGGACTCAGAGCCTTTGTATCCTTGAATCCAAAATCCTAGGGGTCGACCTCGAATTTCCCCTGGTGCTTTCTGACAGAGGCTACAGGTAGGACCATTATTCTCAGCTGCAGGATAGAGCACATTTTTAATGTCCTGTCCAATTCGGACTGGACCAAGGGCTACTGCATGTACAATTTCTCGTTTGATCTGTTCAAAAGCCTGTTTTTGTTCAGGACCCCAATTAAAATTGTTTTTCTTTTGAGTCACTTCATAGAGAGGTTTTACAATCTGACAGTAACCAGGAATGTGCATTCTCCAGAAATCCACAACACCTAAGAAGGCTTGTGTTTCCTTCTGGTTAGTTGGTGGGGACATTGCTGTTATTCTGTTAATCACATCCATTGGGATCTGGCGACGCCAATCTTGCCATTTGATTCCCAAAAACTGGATCTCTCGTACAGGTCCCTTGAACTTTCTTCATTTTATGGCAAAACCAGCGTCCAAAAGAATTTCAATTAATTTCTTACCTTTCTCAAAAACTTCTGCTGTGTTACCCCACACAATGATGTCATCAATGTATTGCAGGTGTTCTGGAGCTCCACCTTTCTCCAGTGCAGTGTGGATCAGTCCATGCAAATGGAATGCCTGTGTTTCCACCCCTGGGGCAGTCGATTCCATGTGTATTGGACACCTCTCCAGGTGAAAGCAAACTAAGGCCTACACTCTGGTGCTATTGGAACAGAGAAAAATACATCAGCAATGTCAATGGTAGCATACCACCTAGTGGCCTTGGTCTCCAGTTCATACTGGAGTTCCAACATGTCCAGTATGGCAGCACTCATTGCTGGCATAACCTCATTCAGGCCACGATAGTCCACTGTTAATCTCCATTCCCCATTAGATTTTCGCACTGGCCATATAGGACTGTTAAAAGGTGAGCGAGCTTTGCTAACCACCCCTTGACTCTCTAGTTGATGGATCAGCTTCTGGATAGGAGCTACAGAGTCTCGGTTGGTGCGGTATTGTTGTTGATGCACTGTTCCAGTAGCAATTGACACCTTTTGATCCTCAACTCTCATCTTACCCACAGTGGCAGACTCCTCTGAAAGGTTAGGCAGGACAGTCAGCTGTTTCTTGTCCTCAGTCTCTACAGCTGCTAAGCTGCTATACCAAAAACCCATCAATACCCTTTTAGGTCCTTTCTTGAGGAAGTCTATGCCAAGGATGCACAGAGCATCTGGACCAGTGCTTTTTCCATTTATTCCCAGTTAGACTCACTTCAGCCTCTACTA